>JAUCMX010000004.1:1942661-1952661 GCA_033459395.1 Hemibagrus guttatus
AGTGGGAAAGAGAGATAAACAGGAACTGACGCAACCCTCCCATTTTTCCGGGCTTGGGACCGGCACTGCATCCAGTGGCTGGGGTTTGGGCATTGGCTGGGAATCGAACCCGGGCCTTCCACATGACACGCGAGAAACCTACCACTGAGCCACCAATGGCCCAATAATAATAATAATAATAATAATAATAATAATAATAATAATAATAATAATAATAATAATAATAATAATAATAATAATAATAATAATAATAATAATAATAATGAGAAGAAGAGTTAATACTCTGCACATGTCCCAGTGTCTCTGTGTTAATTACAGGAACAGTGTTGAGTAACTGTGTTCATTTCTCTCCCACTGGACGTCTGTAATTTAATTAAACATGTAACGATGTAAAAGCTAAAGATGTGTGTGTGTGTGTGTGTGTGTGTGTGTGTGTGTGTGTGTGCGTGTGAAAACCTTCAAATCCTCTTAGGTGTCCTGGTATCCAGTGTCTCTCTGTTTTCTCTCTCTCTCTCTCTCTCTCTCTCTCTCTCTCTCTCTCTCTCTCTCTCTCTCCCTCACACACACACACACTACACACACACACACACATTTGACTTTTTTTTAAATGTCCAATTCTCCACATTACTTTTTTTTATTTCATCACTGGGGGATAAAATGAATGTTTTATATAGCAAAATAATGTTGTGAGGACTGAATACCAAACCAAAGCTACATTTAAACTTCATGAGGGAGAATAAAGCGAGGCTGGTGAGTGTTTATAGCTGCTCTAATGTAAGTGACAACAGGAATTTGATTTTTCAGGTTTTATTACATTATTATAAAGGGACAGAGTGTATAGAGTATAGAGTGTCATTCTTTAATGAACAGAAACTTGTAATCATTGGTTATTAGAAATAGAAAAGGAATAAAGATGCTGGAGGCGTGCTGTCACTTCATAAACCTCACTCTGTCTAAATAGGGCTTATATCCTTAATTGAAAGTAATTAACAGGAAGTCTGGGAATAGGAAGTAGGAAGTAGGAAAAACAATATGACGCAGAAAATAAGAAAATCCATGCAAAAACCACAAGAAAAGAGAAGTAGGGTGAACAGGATTCACAACAGGAAGTAAGAGGAAACTAGAAAATACAACAGGAAGTAGCCTGAAACAGGAAACCAGAAGGAACAGGATGTAGGGTGAAACAAGAAACAAGAAGGAATGGGAAGTAGGGTGAAACAGGAAACCAGAAGGAACAGGAAGTAGGGTGAACAGGATCCACAACAGGAAGCAAGAGGAAACCAGAAAATACAACAGGAAGTAGCCTGAAACAGGAAACCAGAAGGAACAGGATGTAGGGTGAAACAGGAAACCAGAAGGAACAGGAAGTAGGGTGAAACAAGAAACAAGAAGGAACGGGAAGTAGGGTGAAACAGGAAACCAGAAGGAACAGGAAGTAGGGTGAAACAGGAAACCAGAAGGAACAGGAAGTAGGGTGAACAGGATCCACAACAGGAAGCAAGAGGAAACCAGAAAATACAACAGGAAGTAGCCTGAAACAGGAAACCAGAAGGAACAGGATGTAGGGTGAAACAGGAAACAAGAAGGAACGGGAAGTAGGGTGAAACAGGAAACCAGAAGGAACAGGAAGTAGGGTGAACAGGATCCACAACAGGAAGCAAGAGGAAACCAGAAAATACAACAGGAAGTAGCCTGAAACAGGAAACCAGAAGGAACAGGATGTAGGGTGAAACAGGAAACAAGAAGGAACGGGAAGTAGGGTGAAACAGGAAACCAGAAGGAACAGGAAGTAGGGTGAACAGGATCCACAACAGGAAGCAAGAGGAAACCAGAAAATACAACAGGAAGTAGCCTGAAACAGGAAACCAGAAGGAACAGGATGTAGGGTGAAACAGGAAACAAGAAGGAATGGGAAGTAGGGTGAAACAGGAAACCAGAAGGAACAGGAAGTAGGGTGAACAGGATCCACAACAGGAAGCAAGAGGAAACCAGAAAATACAACAGGAAGTAGCCTGAAACAGGAAACCAGAAGGAACAGGAAGTAGGGTGAAACAAGAAACAAGAAGGAACGGGAAGTAGGGAGAAACAAGAAGGAACAGGAAGTAGGGTGAAACAGGAAACTGTCAGCACATGAAACGCATCCTGTCTAGGTGTAGGTTTATATCCTAAAGTAATTTACAGGAAGTAGGAGAAAACCAGACTAGATGCACTAGAGGCAAACAGGAAATAAGGAAGAAGAAGAAGTTACAGGAGGAGTAGGGTAGAATGGGGTAGAAGGATTTGAATAAAACACTTCAGGGTAATAATTCCACATTGTCACAGCATCAGAGAGATTAAATCTTTACTCGATTTTCACAGCCTTGTGACCACTGGGCATTTTTATCCATCTGATGAAATAATAATCTGATATGTGGAACTCTGTGTGTGTGTGTGTGTGTGTGTGTGTGTGTGTGTGTGTGTGTGTGGTCAGGGGCATTTATGAGGTCAGGTGAGAAACATCATGTCGTGTTCCTCTGACCGGCTTCCTGATCATCATGAGACGGAGCAGAGCGAGAGGATGAGCTCAGCTCCACTCAGACTGGGTCACGAAGACCATCAGAGATTTAAAAATAACTCCAGCAGCGCTAGCTTTAATGACAAGCAGCGTTTATTCGGTGCAGACTGTGAGAGACTTTCTGTCTGTCTCCTTTCATTTCATAGAGAAGTTTAACCTCCTCCCTCCATGTTTACAGACTCAGACCCACTTTCCTTTTTTCATTCTCTTTCAGCAGAACAGTCTGACCCGGAAACAGCAGACCAGCAGAGCATGACTGTTCCACACCGAGCCACAGGAACATTAGAGAATTAAGTACACAGATTAGAGAATTAGATTTGGGGTATCAGATTAGAGGGATATCATGTTAGGGATACTGAATCAAGGGTATCAGATTAGAGGTGTCTAACTAGTGGTATCAGACTAGAAGTGTCAGACTAGTGGTATCGGTTTAGAGGTGTCAGACTAGTGGTATCTGATTAGAAGGATTAGATTCAGAGTATCAGATTAGAGGTGTCAGACTAGTGGTATGAGATTAGAGGTGTCAGACTAGTGGTGTCAGATTAGAAGGATTAGATTCAGAGTATCAGATTAGAGGTGTCAGACTAGTGGTATGAGATTAGAGGTGTCAGACTAGTGGTATCAGATTAGAAGGATTAGATTCAGAGTATCAGATTAGAGGTGTCAGACTAGTGGTATCAGATTAGAGGTGTCAGACTAGTGGTATCAGATTAGAGGTGTCAGACTAGTGGTATGAGATTAGAGGTGTCAGACTAGTGGTATCAGATTAGAAGGATTAGATTCAGAGTATCAGATTAGAGGTGTCAGACTAGTGGTATGAGATTAGAGGTGTCAGACTAGTGGTATCAGATTAGAAGGATTAGATTCAGAGTATCAGATTAGAGGTGTCAGACTAGTGGTATGAGATTAGAGGTGTCAGACTAGTGGTATCAGATTAGAAGGATTAGATTCAGAGTATCAGATTAGAGGTGTCAGACTAGTGGTATGAGATTAGAGGTGTCAGACTAGTGGTATCAGATTAGAAGGATTAGATTCAGAGTATCAGATTAGAGGTGTCAGACTAGTGGTATCAGATTAGAGGTGTCAGACTAGTGGTATGAGATTAGAGGTGTCAGACTAGTGGTATCTGATTAGAAGGATTAGATTCAGAGTATCAGATTAGAGGTGTCAGACTAGTGGTATGAGATTAGAGGTGTCAGACTAGTGGTATCAGATTAGAAGGATTAGATTCAGAGTATCAGATTAGAGGTGTCAGACTAGTGGTATCAGATTAGAGGTGTCAGACTAGTGGTATGAGATTAGAGGTGTCAGACTAGTGGTATCTGATTAGAAGGATTAGATTCAGGGTATCATATTAGAGGTGTCAGACTAGTGGTATCTGATTAGAGGTGTCAGACTAGTGGTATGAGATTAGAGGTGTCAGACTAGTGGTATCTGATTAGAGGTGTCAGACTAGTAGTATGAGATTAGAGCTGTCAGACTAGTGGTATCAGATTAGAAGGATTAGATTCAGAGTATCAGATTAGAGGTGTCAGACTAGTGGTATCAGATTAGAGGTGTCAGACTAGTGGTATGAGATTAGAGGTGTCAGACTAGTGGTATCTGATTAGAAGGATTAGATTCAGAGTATCAGATTAGAGGTGTCAGACTAGTGGTATCAGATTAGAGGTGTCAGACTAGTGGTATGAGATTAGAGGTGTCAGACTAGTGGTATCTGATTAGAAGGATTAGATTCAGGGTATCATATTAGAGGTGTCAGACTAGTGGTATCAGATTAGAGGTGTCAGACTAGTGGTATGAGATTAGAGGTGTCAGACTAGTGGTATCTGATTAGAAGGATTAGATTCAGGGTATCATATTAGAGGTGTCAGACTAGTGGTATCTGATTAGAGGTGTCAGACTAGTGGTATGAGATTAGAGGTGTCAGACTAGTGGTATCTGATTAGAAGGATTAGATTCAGGGTATCATAATAGAGGTGTCAGACTAGTGGTATCAGATTAGAGGTGTCAGACTAGTGGTATCAGATTAGAGGTGTCAGACTAGTGGTATCAGATTAGAGGTGTCAGACTAGTGGTATCTGATTAGAAGGATTAGATTCAGGGTATCAGATTAGAGGGATATCATGTTAGGGATACTGAATCAAGGGTATCAGACTAGAAGGATTAGATTGTGGGTATCAGATTAAAGTTATCAGAGAATTTTATTTTTGAGATCAGATCAGGAAGATCAGATTATGGAGATTAGAGGTATCAGATTAGAAGGATTAGATTTGGGGTATCATATTAGCAGAATATCATGTTAGGGATACTGAAGAGTATAAGGTTAGCTGTGTCAGACTAGTGGTATCAGATTAGAAGGATTATATTGTGGATATCAGATTAAAGTTATCAGAGAATTAAATTATTGAGATCAGATCAGGGGGTTTAGAGTAGAATAAATATTAGATTACAATAAATAAGAATAAATAGTTTCACAGTGATGAATGTTAGAATAAATGTAACAGATTAGGTAGATTAGATTATGGAGATTAGAGGTATCAGATTAGAAGAATTAGATTAGATGATCAGATCAGGAATTTTACATTAAGATCTTAATCAGATTAAAGAATCAGATCAGGGATATCAGATTATGGGTATGAGATTAGATATGTCACGTAAATATCAGATTATGGGTGTGAGATTAGAGGCATCAGATGGGGCAATAAGATTATGTGTTTGGGATTAGATATGTCACTTTACTATCAGATTATGGGTGTGAGATTAGAGGCATAAAATGGGGCTATCAGATTATGGGTGTGGGTTTAGATATGTCACGTTAATATCAGATTGTGGGTATGAGATTAGAGGCATCAGATGGGGTTATCAGATTATGGGTATGCGATTAGAGGCATCAGATGGGGCTATCAGATTATGGGTGTGAGATTAGAGGCATTAGACGAGGATATCAGATTATGGGTGTGAGATTAGAGGCATTAGACGAGGATATCAGATTATGGGTGTGAGATTAGATGTCATGTCAATATCAGATTATGACTGTGAGATTAGATATGTCTTGTCAAAATTATGTGTATGAGATTAGAAGTATCAGACCATCAATACCAAAGTTTATGGGTATCCGATTAGAGGCATCAAATCAGAGAGATCAGATTATGGGTGTTAGATTAGAAGATTCAGATCAATATCAGATTATAGGTATGAGATTAGAAGTATCAGATTAGAGGCATCAGATTTCAGAGAGCTTGTGTTCCATCGGAGTAGCTGATGCCCCAGTGGAGGGGTAGATGTGCTTCATGGTTTTTCATTTACACTTAACAGAGGTTTCAGATTCTTCCTCCATCAGCAGGAGGATGAACTCGGATCGCTGCAGGGTTTGTTGTCTCTTTATGAACAGAGCTTTAGAGACGCTTCTAAAGAACTAAAAGAAATTCTAAAGAAATGTTTAGAAAATCCTGAAACTCTTCTGAAGAGGAAATCACTTTATTCCAGACATTCCGATCTATATTACAGGAAGAGTTTCCCATTTATACGGAACAGTGCAGAGATTAACAATAATCCCACTGAGGGTCATGGAGTCAGTGTGGAAAATAAACACAAGGTTTTTGTTTTTTTTTACAAAGGAGTTCAGTGTTAGAGTTATTAGTGTTAGTGTTATTAATGTCACACAATGTTATTAGTTGTGTCATTAGTGTTATTAGATGTGTTATTAGATGTGTTATTAGTGTTATTAGATGTGTTATTAGTGTTATTAGATGTGTTATTAGTGTTATTAGATGTGTTATTAGTGTTATTAGATGTGTTATTAGTGTTATAGGTTGTGTTATTAGTGTTATTAGATGTGTTATTAGTGTTATAGGTTGTGTTATTAGTGTTATTAGATGTGTTATTAGTGTTATTAGTTGTGTTATTAGTGTTATAGGTTGTGTTATTAGTGTTATTAGATGTGTTATTAGATGTGTTATTAGTTGTGTTATTAGTGTTATAGGTTGTGTTATTAGTGTTATTAGATGTGTTATTAGATGTGTTATTAGTGTTATTAGTTGTGTTATTAGTGTTAGTAGTTGTGTTATTAGTGTTATAGGTTGTGTTATTAGTGTTATTAGTGTTATTAGTTGTGTTATTAGTGTTATTAGTTATGTTATTACTGTTATTAGTTGTGTTATTAGTGTTAGTGTTATTAGTTGTGTTATTAGTGTTAGTGTTATTAGTTGTGTTATTAGTTTTATTAGATGTGTTATTAGTGTTAGTGTTTTTAGTGTTATTAGATGTGTTATTAGTTGTGTCATTAGTGTTATTAGATGTGTTATTAGTGTTATAAGTTGTGTTATTACTGTTATTAGTTGTGTTATTAGTGTTATAGGTTGTGTTATTAGATGTGTTATTAGTGTTATTAGTTATGTTATTACTGTTATTAGTTGTGTTATTAGTTGTGTTATTAGATGTGTTATTAGTGTTATTAGTTGTGTTATTAATGTTATTAGATGTGTTATTAGTTGTGTTATTAGATGTGTTATTAGTGTTATTAGTTGTGTTATTAGTGTTATTAGATGTGTTATTAGTGTTATTAGTTGTGTTATTAATGTTATTAGATGTGTTATTAGTGTTATTAGTTGTGTTATTAATGTTATTAGATGTGTTATTAGATGTGTTATTAGTGTTATTAGTTGTGTTATTAGTGTTATTAGATGTGTTATTAGTGTTATTAGTTGTGTTATTAATGTTATTAGTTGTGTTATTAGATGTGTTATTAGTGTTATTAGTTGTGTTATTAATGTTATTAGATGTGTTATTAGTGTTATTAGATGTGTTATTAATGTTATTAGTTGTGTTTTTAGTGTTATTAGATGTGTTATTAGTTGTGTTATTAGTGTTATTAGATGTGTTATTAGTGTTAGTGTTATTAGTTGTGTTATTAGTGTTATTAGTTGTGTTATTAGTGTTATTAGATGTGTTATTAGATGTGTTATTAGTGTTATTAGATGTGTTATTAGTGTTAGTTGTTTTATTAATGTTATTAGATGTGTTATTAGTGTTATTAGATGTTATTAATGTTATTAGTTGTGTTATTAATGTTATTAGATGTGTTATTAGTGTTATTAGATGTGTTATTAATGTTATTAGTTGTGTTATTAGTGTTATTAGATGTGTTATTAGTTGTGTTATTAGTGTTATTAGATGTGTTATTAGTGTTAGTGTTATTAGTTGTGTTATTAGTGTTATTAGTTGTGTTATTAGTGTTATTAGATGTGTTATTAGTGTTATTAGTTGTGTTATTAATGTTATTAGTTGTGTTATTAGATGTGTTATTAGTGTTATTAGTTGTGTTATTAATGTTATTAGATGTGTTATTAGTGTTATTAGATGTGTTATTAATGTTATTAGTTGTGTTATTAGTGTTATTAGATGTGTTATTAGTTGTGTTATTAGTGTTATTAGATGTGTTATTAGTGTTAGTGTTATTAGTTGTGTTATTAGTGTTATTAGTTGTGTTATTAGTGTTATTAGATGTGTTATTAGATGTGTTATTAGTGTTATTAGATGTGTTATTAGTGTTAGTTGTTTTATTAATGTTATTAGATGTGTTATTAGTGTTATTAGATGTTATTAATGTTATTAGTTGTGTTATTAGTGTTATTAGATGTGTTATTAGTGTTATTAGATGTGTTATTAGTGTTAAATCTAGCCATGGGGGTCACAGTCCAGTGACTTCTGTGCCGGTCCCAAGCCCGGAAAAATAGAGAGGGTTGCGTCAGGAAGGGCATCCGGCGTAAAACATTGCCAAATTTAACCATGCGAATCGTCAGTACGAATTTCATACCGGATCGGTCGAGGCCCGGGTTAACAACGACCGCCATCGGCGCCGTTGACCTACAGGGTGCCGGTGGAAATTGGGCTACTGTTGGTCGAAGAAGTAGAGGAGGGAGGAGAGTGCGCAGACAGAGAGAGAAGAGGAAAGTTAAGAGTGTAGGACTGAGAATAGGAACTCTGAATGTTGGTACTATGACAGGGAAAGGTAGAGAGCTGGCTGATGTGATGGAGAGAAGGAAGGTGGATATACTGTGTGTACAGGAGACCAGGTGGAAGGGTAGCAAGGCTCGTAGTATAGGAGCAGGATTCAAGCTGTTTTATTATGGTGTGGATAGTAAGACAAATGGGGTAGGTGTGGTCCTGAAGGAGGAGTTTGTGAGGAATGTCCTGGAGGTGAAGAGAGTGTCAGACAGGGTGATGAGTCTGAAGTTAGAGATTGAAGGGGTGATGTTGAATGTTGTTAGTGGTTATGCCCCACAGGTAGGCTGTGAGTTAGAGGAGAAAGAGAGATTCTGGAGTGAATTAGATGAGGTGATGGAGAGTATTCCCACGGGTGAGAGAGTGGTGATAGGAGCGGATTTTAATGGACATGTTGGCGAGGGGAACACAGGTGATGAGGAGGTGATGGGCAAGTTTGGAGTTAAGGAAAGGAACCTTGAAGGACAGATGGTAGTGGACTTTGCTAAGAGGATGGACATGGGTGTGGTTAACACTTATTTTCAGAAGAGGGAGGAGCATAGAGTGACTTACAAGAGTGGAGGTAGGAGAACACAGGTAGACTACATCCTATGTAGAAGAGGCAATCTGAAAGAGATTAGTGACTGTAAAGTGGTAGTGGGAGAGAGTGTAGCCAGACAGCATAGGATGGTGGTGTGTAGGATGACTTTGATGGTCTGTAAGACGAAGAGGTCAAAGATAGAGAAGAAAACCAAGTGGTGGAAGCTGAAAAAGGAGGAATGTTGTGAGGAATTTAGACAGAAGTTGAGGCAGGCTCTGGGTGGTCAGGTAGTGCTGCCAGATGACTGGGAAACTACAGCAGAAGTGATCAGGGAGACAGGGAGAAAGGTGCTGGGTGTGTCATCTGGAAGGAGGAAAGAAGATAAGGAGACTTGGTGGTGGAATGAGGAAGTTCAGGATAGTATCCAGAGGAAGAGGTTAGCCAAGAAGAAGTGGGACATGGACAGGACTGAAGAGAATAGACAGGAATACAAGGAGTTACAGCGCAGAGTGAAGAGGGAGGTGTCTAAGGCCAAGCAGAAGGCATATGAAGAGTTGTACACTAGGTTAGACACTAGAGAAGGAGAGAAGGACTTGTACAGGTTAGCTAGGCAGAGGGATCGAGATGGGAAGGATATGCAGCAAGTTAGAGTTATTAAGGATAGAGATGGAAGGGTGCTCACAAGTGAGGAGAGTGTACAGAGGAGATGGAAGGAATACTTTGAGGAGCTGATGAATGAGGAAAATGAGAGGGAAAAAAGAGTAGAAGGGGTGAACTCTGTGGAACAGAAAGTAGATAAGATTAGAAAGGATGAAGTCAGGAAGGCTTTGAAGAGGATGAAAAGTGGGAAAGGGCAGTTGGTCCTGATGACTTTCCCGGGTGGAGGTCTGGAAGTGTCTGGGAGAGGCAGCAGTGGAATTTTT
>JAUCMX010000004.1:1965161-1970161 GCA_033459395.1 Hemibagrus guttatus
CTTCCGGGTTCACGCCGCTCGCTGCCCAAATAAAACTCCTGTACAACTTCCGGTTCATGACGAACATTTATTTAGAAAAATATGCACTACTTTGACTTTAAATAAAGCCTCAGCATTTTTCTTATTCATATATATTTTTCAATATTTTGTATAGAATTAATGGAGGTCAAACTCGTTTTTTAAGACACAATAATTATTAAAGAAAACGACGGGAACGTTCAACACGAAGAGAAATTAGCGGATGTGTAACGTTTGTGTCGAAAACACAAATAAATACATTAATTAATATTTATATTAAATATCGCTATATATATAATATTTTATTTTAGATACAATTTATGATTGAATGGAGAGAGATTAGACATTTTCACATACCACAGTTTTGTTATTTGACCACAGAGAGGCGCCAGACTCGCATTTTTCACTTCATCACACTCAAGCTTTTACTACAATTCTAAATTTGAAGTGTTTATTTAACCAGAAATTTACCTGTCTGAGTGTAATACAGTAAGTGTTAAATAAAGGGGTGTAGCTGTTCCTCTGGTTTATTCTTCAGCACTCTGGATTTCTTTAAACTTACAGAAATCCTCGGAAGTGAAACAGCTGGAACCTCAGCTCCTTCTATGTATCCATCCAGGAAAAGAAAACATTTGGGATGCAAATGATCATGCAAAAGCCGGCGACGAAGTAAAAAAAAAAAGCCGGAGTGAAAAGGGAATAACTGGCAACCTGATTAGCCTGAACTTCATAATCATTATTGTTCTTATTATTGTGTTTAAATGCAGAGATTTATGTGCAGTGTTTATTCAACGTGCTGCTGATATCAGGGTGTAACATAATTGAACATACACACACACACACACACACACACACACACACACACACACACACACACACACAGGAGCTTATTTGTATCTGGTGTAATAATATTAAAAACAATTAGAATACAATACAGTGAATTAATCCGTTGTTCTGTATGGACGATTTTGGTGTTTAATCCTGCAGTGTGAGTATTTTAAAGATCTGAAAAATCACCAGCATAAATTTGTTTCATCTTGATTAATAGAGCAGCTAAACATCCAAACAACCCACAAAAAAACAACAACAATACTTTATTCCCCACTCTTTTCTTCTTTCACTAGATGTTGGAGTGTGTCTGTGTGAGTTTGTGATCATTCACTTACAAGAGCATTAGTGAGATCAGAGACTCTGATGTTCAGGATGCTGAGGAGGCTCCAGTTCCAGTTCATCCCGAAGGTGATCAGTGGGGTCCAGTGAGTCCAAGTCAGGGCTCTGTGCAGGACACTCCAGCTCTTCTACTCTATCCTTCACCTCCACACCATGTCTTCATGGAGCTGCTTTGTGCACAGAGGCATTATGATGCTGGAACATAAGTTTAGCCATTCAGTGGGTTTTTATATAGAGCTTTTAATGATGGACAATTTTTACAAAACAGATTTAGAGAAATCTTTACAATGTAAGTGATTTTTATGTGAAAGATTTTAACTGTGAAGTGCTTCTGTTAAAATTTACCCTAAAAAATGAAACAAAATAAAACAAACAAACAAATAAATAAACAACAACAATAACAACAACAACAATAATAATAAGAATAATAACTTTTCACAGTTTTAAGACAGCTGATTGATGATAACAAAAAATTATTATAATCAGTATAAATTATTATTATTATTTTCATTATAAATATTAATATAAATATAACTAATTATTATTACTACTTCTACTACTACTACTAAAAATTTGATATAATATTAATATTATTCGTATTAAATTTTAAGTTCTTAATATTACTAATAATATGATTATTATACTATATAATATTATTATTAATAACAACTACTACTACTACTATTAATAATAATAATAACAACAACAATAATAATAATAATAATACATTTTCAGTTTTAAGCCGATTAATGGAGTACTTTTTAATGAGGTATCTTATTGGTTGTTCAACCTGTCAATCAATGTACGTTTCCGAGTTTCTCATCTCCATGGCCCCGCCCACTGCGAGCTGAGCGAGAGCGATGTAGTCATCACTAGTACGCCTGCGTAGACATGACGCGCATGCGCAGTGCGGTTCGGGCAGGGGGACGCGGATCGGGCTGTGACTGAATTTGCTGGAGTTCGTTAACAGGAAGGGAAAAAAACAGGAGAGAGACACTGCTAGGGAAACCGAGCTCCGGGTTTAAGGTAAGAAAGAGAAGTTTATCACGGGTTTATGGTCAGTTTAGCGACCAGAGCCCGGGGCAAAGGCTTTAAACGCGCCGTGTGTGAGAGTTATGACGGATTAGCAGGCTAGCTCGGGGCGGGAAGGTGTCCGTGGTGCAGTACACTCCAGCTCACTGATTTCTCCTCTCTTATAAAGTTTAAATGTTTATATTAACTATCAGGAATGGTGAGTTAGCGTGTAGCTGGAGTTCCTGAGTGTCTAACTGTGCTGGGGGTTTGCGTGGCTGAGATACACGATGGTATCACTGTACATGTCAGTGTGGTAGAAAGTTTCTCCGCGGTCCTGTAGAGCAGTACAGTTATATTCCGCAGGTCTCATTAAAGACATGACTCGGAGTCTTCTTCAGTTCAACCCCGAGTCTCTTCCTCTCTCACTGACTGAGTGCACTCCGTGGGGAGTAAACCAGTCGTGTCCACCCTGTGTGTCCACCCTGCCCTGTGTGTCCACCCTGCCCTGTGTGTCCACCCCTTTTTCCCCCCTGTGTGTCCACCCCCTTTTTCCCTGTGTGTCCACCCTGCCCTGTGTGTCCACCCTGCCCTGTGTGTCCACCTGTGCCCTGTGTGTCCACCCTGCCCTGTGTGTCCACCTGTGCCCCTGTGTGTCCACTCTGTGTGTCCACTCTGTGTGTCCACCCCGCCGTGTGTTCTGTAGGATTTGGCCGATATTTATTTATTGGCTCGCGCACCTACATTGTAACAGGCATGGTCACCTTGGGTGTTGTGTTACACACACACACACACACACACACACACACACACACACACACACACAATACTGGTATGTGTGTATGTGAGAGTGAAATAGTACACTGTATTTTTTGTCAGTGTGTGAGTGTGTGCGCATCCTTAAAGGGTGTGGCCTAGCTCCTTGTGTTCAGTGTTTACTCTAGCGGACGGAGCTGATCTCTTTCTCTCTTCTCTCTCTCTCTCTCTCTCTCTCTCTCTCTCTCTCTCTCTCTCTCTCTCTCTCTGTGTGTGAGAGGGGAATACTTCATGGGTGTGTTCTATAGTACACAATAGTGAGTTGGTGTGTAGCTTGAGGGGTTTTAAGGTTTTGTGCGTGCTATCGTGTGTGAGAGAGAATATTGGTCTCTCTCTCTCTCTCTCTCTCTCTCTCTCTCTCCCCTAATTGATGATAATGCAGTTCTGTAGACTCCATCATGCACGCTCTCCCTCTTGCTCTTTCCTTCTCTCCCTCTCTCTCTCCCTCCTCCCTCTCTCTCTCCCTCCTCCCTCTCTCTCCCCCCTCCCTCTCTCTCCCCCCTCCCTCTCTCTCCCCCCTCCCTCTCTCTCCCCCCCCCCTCTCTCCCCCCCCTCCTCCCCCTCCCCCCTCTCTCCCCCTCCTTCTTTCCCTCCTCCCTCTCTCTCTCTCCCTCCCTCCTCCCTCTCTTTTCCTCCATGAGCTCTGTGACTCTTAAACCCTTCTTCAGACCTTACATTAAAGTCCAGAACATCAAGAAGTCAGAGAGGGAGAAATTCTGACCCTGGTTTTGTTTTCTGACCTTGTCGATGAAGGTTGTGTGAAGTGTGTTATCACAGAGTGTGTGTGTGTGTGTGTGTGTGTGTTTTTAATGGCAGCGAGCCACTGCTTCACTGCAGAGTAATGCTGATGATCTGCTCAGAGTTTGCTTTCAGATGTGAGAAGGGATGAGTGTAGAAGTGGTTCAGATCCCACATGACGTCCTGACCGCTCCAGGCTGCTCATATGGTGCACTACTCTGGATTGATGATGATGAGGTGTGTGTGTTGTGAACAAGGAGTGGTAGGTCATTGTATCTGAGTATCTTCAGCTGAGGATCATGTGCTTAGTGTGTTGTGATGTACACTGTGTCTATCTGGAATAAATTCTGATGTGAAGGATGAGTGGAAAGAGCAACATTCCAGTTTCCTTGCAGTGAGTGTGTGTAACACACACACACAACTTTTGTTTAGTCTGAACACTGATTGGACGGCTGTTCTGTACCTGCGCGTCCAGACTCTGATGTCCTGCACACACTCCACAGCTCAGTTCCTCTGTGGTTCTGCTGTGAGATGGACCTGGGTGTGGTCAGTGTAACAGTGGAATCTGAGACTTCTCAGAGTGAGAGAGAGCTATATCACTCACTAACAACACTGTCTAATCTAACTGTCCAACACTGTCTAATCTAACTGTCCATCGACACTGTCTAATCTAACTGCCCATCGACACTGTCTAATCTAACTGTCCATCGACACTGTCTAATCTAACTGCCCAACACTGTCTAATCTAACAGTCCATCGACACTGTCTAATCTAACTGCCCATCGACACTGTCTAATCTAACTGTCCATCGACACTGTCTAATCTAACTGTCCAACACTACCTAATCTAACAGTCCATCGACACTGTCTAATCTAACTGTCCATCGACACTGTCTAATCTAACTGTCCATCGACACTGTCTAATCTAACTGCCCCCCCCTCGACACTGTCTAATCTAACTGCCCATCGACACTGTCTAATCTAACTGTCCATCGACACTGTCTAATCTAACTGTCCAACACTACCTAATCTAACAGTCCATCGACACTGTCTAATCTAACTGCCCAACACTGTCTAATCTAACTGCCCATCGACACTGTCTAATCTAACTGTCCATCGACACTGTCTAATCTAACTGTCCAACACTACCTAATCTAACTGTCCATCGACACTGTCTAATCTAACTGTCCAACACTACCTAATCTAACTGTCCATACGTCTAATCTAACTGTCCAAACTCTAATCTAA
>JAUCMX010000004.1:1975161-1986834 GCA_033459395.1 Hemibagrus guttatus
GAGGATTCTGGGTATTTTCTCTCAGAACTCGGCCATCTGGAATTTGAGCTTCCTGGGTTTGACTCAGAAAAGCGTCTCCAGGAGAATCACGGTCATGTGACCCTCGGTCATGTGATATCGGACGAGTCAGTAGCTCTGGTCCAGCTGAAGGTCCTGAACTTGAACTTGGGCTCTGTGAGAGGCAGGAAGTGGATTCCTCCGGGACTGCACTGCAAGAGGAAGAACAAGAGAGAGAGAGTTCCTTTCCAAGTCTTTTTTTTTCTTCTTCTTCTTTTTCTGCTTTCCTGCTCCGTTTCCATAGCAGCGCTGCTGGGGCACCGAGGGATTGTGGGATATCACCATGGACTTGGGTTTCTGGCTCTGAGAATATTTATAGTGCTAGAGAAACAGATTTCTGTGTGTTCTAACCCTGAAGCTTCACACAACCCCGCATCAGCATCCGAGGACTCGTCCTGATGCCGAGTGTAAGGGCTGGGACGGTGTTCTAGGGAGCGTTTGATCGGATGCTAGTTGGATGAATCTTCAGTATTTTACACGTACTTAAACTGAGAAAACTCCAGATGTAGACAAAACACACAAGTAAACATCTCCAGCTCTGTGATTCACATCCATCCCAAATCCAGCTCTGGTCTTTAATTCAGGATCTGATATGTATTTGTCTGATACACCGGTTAGGCATAACATTATGACCACCTGCCTAATATTGTGTTGGTCCCCCTTTTGCTGCCCAAACAACCCTGACCCATCATGCACTGTGTATTCGGACACCTTTCTATCAGAACTAGCATTAACTTCTTCAGCAATTTGAGCAACAGTAGCTCGTCTGTTGGATCGGACCACACGGTCCAGCCTTCACTCCCCACGTACGTCAATGAGCCTCGGCCACTCATGACCCTGTCTCCAGTTCACCACTGTTCCTTCCTTGGACCACTTTTTATAGATACTGACCACTGCAGACCGGGAACACCCCACAAGAGCTGCAGTTTTGGAGATGTTCTGATCCAGTGGTCTAGCCATCACAATCTGGCCCTTCATCAGACTCGCTCAAATCCTTACACTTGTCCATTTTTCCTGCTTCTAACACACCAACTTTGAGGACAAAATGTTCACTTGCTGCCTAATATATCCCACCCACTAACAGGTGCCATGATGAGGAGATCATCAGTCTCATTCACTTCACCTCTCATCCTGTGTGTGTGTCTGTTGATCTGCTGAATCGGCAGCATCGCTATTTAAGAAAACCACTAAAGCGATCCGGGTCGCCATGGTAACCAGCATGTGACCCTGGATTGTGTAACAGTGAGAGTCCTCCTGGTGGATTCCATCCACTTGACAGCCATCTTGGTGAGATGTTCAGTCATGTGTGATATCTAAAATGAGAAACGGACCTCGTGTTTGTAATGAGGGATAACAGCAGCGTGAATATCACCTGGATTCAATAATTAGGGTTTAATTCTGTTAAACAATAAAACTCAGTCCAGTAGAGGCTTCTGATTGGCTGTTAAACAACAATGATGAGTCTGTGAGCAGGTGTGAGGATTGAGTGTGTGTGTATGAGCGTGAGAGAGAGACACACACACAGTTGTGTTAAATTGCATTAAACTAACTAGATGAGATGAGATGGACCTGAGGCACTTCGTGTTGCAGTGTGTGTGATTTCCTGCTGGCTCAGTTAGACACGAGGGATTTTCCACTTGGATGGAAAAGTGCTAGCTTGTCTAATCGTGAAACAGACCTGTCTGAGCTTACTAGCTTTATTAACCCCTCTGGAAGCATATTGTGGTGTCTGGTTCGGATCAGCCGGACTTTATCCCTCTGTAGGAGCACAGATTCACTGCTGAAACAGAATGCTGGACCAACCCAGAACCCAGATGTTTTGATTCAGTTTTAATCCTCCAGCGGAGTTCAGCGCTCTTTCTCACGGTCTGAACAGAAACATGTTGTGTGTAGACATCAACACAGAAAACAGGAAGTGTGTGTGTGTGTGCTGGGGGCGAGCAAGGTCATCCCAGAGGGGAGCGGCGTACCCGAAAAACACCCACGGCGAGTCAGAGTGGCATCGTGCCGAGCTCTGAAACAGCGGGATGATTGTGCGCTATAAACACACATGACCTCGTGACGACTCGTGCTCGGGCACGACAGCGAGCGAAACTCGGCAGTGTGCATACTGTAGCCATGGAAACCACCATCACTAGGCAACAACTCAACACCAATCTTTATGTAACCCGAATTTACTCAGGCTAATAAATCTAATCTACACCCCAGGCTAGGCTAGTTAGTTATCCAATGCTAGCTAGGCCTGGTGAGAGTGTTGTCATGGTTACAGCATGGTGTGTTTTGTGTGTGTGTGTGTGTGTGTATGTGTGTTGCTTGTGAGTATTAGAGACAGAGCGTCAATTACATTTAATAACACACAAGGTAATGTGAATACCTCACTCTGTGTGTGTGTGTGTGTGTGTGTGTGTGTGTGTGTGTGTGTGTGTGTGTTGCTCTGTAATGCTGCACAGGTCTTATGCTGTTTTATAATTGTGGAAACATGATGTCATGTAAAATACACGCGCACACACACACTGCTACTTTCTGTAGTAACACTGGCTTATTGTGTATTTCCTGTTTGCCGTTGCTGTGGCTAATGACCAGCATGAGAGTGTGTGTGTGTGTGTGTGTGTGTGTGTGTGTGTGTGTATAACGTGTAGTAGCTACTCAACAGCTGAATTAAGTTGAGCTAATCAACCTCATCTACCCTCCCCTGTTCTCTCAGTCTCGGACAGTGGTGGTAGGTGGGCTCTGGAACTGCCAATCTGCTGTAAGGAAGGCTGACTTCATCTCAGCTTTAGCCTCCCACTATTCCTTTGATTTTCTGGCACTGACTGAGACCTGGATATCACCACAGAACACTGCTACACCGGCTGCACTATCCTCTCCCTATACTTTCTCTCACTCACCACGAGAATCAGGCAGGGGTGGTGGTACAGGTCTGCTGTTGTCACAGAGATGGTGTTCCTCACCTCTCCCCTTGTCTCATCTAACCATCTCTTCTTTTGAATTCCATGCAGTTTCAGTTACCTCTCCAATCAACCTCTTCATCATTGTCATCTACCGCCCCCCTGGTCCCCTAGGTAACTTCTTGGATGAAATGGACACACTCCTCAGTGTCTTCCCTTCTGACAGCACCCCTCTGACAGTTCTTGGAGATTTCAACCTCCCATCTGACAAGCTTCACTCTTCTGGCCTTCTGGCTCTTCTGAATTCATCCTCCTTGTCCTTCAAAAGCTGCCCTCCCACACACAAGGAAGGAAACGTCCTGGATCTAGTCTTCACTCATCGTTCTCCAGCTACAGACATGACTGTTACCCCACTTCATATCTCCGATCATCACCTGGTATCCATCACTATCACTCTCCCTATCCTGCCTAAACGTAATTCCCAGCACCTCTCTCTCACCCACCGAAACCTCCACTCTATCTCTCCTTCCTCTGTAGCTTCCTGCACTCTTTCATCTCTTCCTGACCATGAATCCTTCTCCTCCCTTCCCCTGGACTCAGCTACTGATACTTTGCTCTCCTCCTTTTCCTCAACCATGGACCTTCTCTGCCCTTTGTCCACTATACGCAAGAAGAATTCTTCTACTGCTCCTTGGTTGTCAGACGTGCTTCGCAACAATCGGAGAGAACTACGATCAGCAGCGAGGAAGTGGAAGAAATCTAAACTTGACACAGACCTCATCTCTTATCGCACGCTCCTGTCCAATTTCTTCTTGAACGTGACTTCTGCCAAGACCTCCTTCTACAAGGAAAAGCTTGAAACTTCTGCACAAGATCCCCGAAAGCTCCACAACATCTTCTCGTCACTACTCAACCCTCCGGCTCCACCTTCTCCATCCTCCCTGACAGCCGAAGATTTTGCCACTTTTTACACATAGAAGATTGAGAGGATCTGCCAGACCTTCACGTCTCTCCCAACTTCACCTACATCACACAGTCAGCACTCTGCTACTCCTTCACTGACGCAGCTCTCAACTGTAGCAGCAGAAGAGGTTTTGCAAATTATTCGGCCCTGCAATCCTACCACCTGCCCACTGGATCCAGTCCCTTCAGCTATGCTCCAGACCATCTCACCTGACCTCCTACCTTTCATCACCACAGTCATCAATGGATCCTTAATGTGTGGTCATGTTCCAACTGTCTTTAAGAAAGCCAGGGTCATCCCCATCCTGAAGAAACCTGCTCTGGATCCCTCAGACATCAGCAACTACAGACCAGTATCACTTCTCTCATTCCTTTCAAAAATTCTCGAACGTGTTGTTTGTAATCAGCTGTCTGACTATCTCATGCAGAATAACCTCCATGACCCCAACCAGTCTGGCTTCAAAGCAGCACATTCCACAGAGACTGCCCTTTTGGCAGTTACTGAGAAACTCTGAGAAACAGTGCAGAGATCAGCCAAACTGTCATCGGTCCTCATCCTCCTCAACCTGTCTGCAGCATTTGACACAGTAAACCACAAGACTCTCTTGTCCACCCTCAGGGGCCTTGGAATTTGTGGAACAGCATGGGAATGGTTTGCTTCCTACCTGGATGGTCGCTCATATCAGGTAACGTGGAAGGGATTGACATCTGCTCCACGCAGACTCTCTACTGGTGTCCCGCAAGGCTCGGTACTTGGTCCTCTCCCCTTCTCCCTCTATACTCACTGTCTGGGCAAAGTTATATCCTCACATGGATTTTCATACCACTGCTATGCCGATGACACCCAACTTATCTTCTCCTTCCCTCCCTCAGATACCACAGCTTCTGCTTGGATCTCAGCGTGTCTGGCGGACATTTCATCTTGGATGACTGCTCATCAGCTGAAACTCAATCCCAGCAAAACTGAGCTGCTGATCATCCCAGGTGATCCATCCCCAGCCCAAGACCTCGCGATATCTCTGAGCAACTCCATGATTTCCCCTTCAGCCACTGCTCGCAACCTTGGGGTAACCATGGACAATCAACTATCCTTTTCCTCCCATGTCACTAATGTGACACGCTCATGTCGGTTTCTTCTGTACAACATCGGAAGGATTCGGCCATTTCTATCCACACAGGCTACTCAGGTGCTTGTTCAGTCTCTGGTCATTTCGAGATTGGACTACTGCAACTCTCTTCTGGCAGGTCTACCTCTGAACGCAATTTGCCCACTGCAAATGATCCAAAATGCAGCTGCACCACTTGTTTTCAACCTGCCCAAGTTCTCCCACACCACCCCACTGCTGCGTTCCCTCCACTGGCTTCCGGTAGCTGCACGCATCAGATTCAAAACACGTGGTGGCTCAAGTGGTTAAGGCAACTGGGTTGTTGATCGGAGGATCGGGGTTCAAGCCCCAACACCACCAAGCTCCACTGTTGGGCAATTGAACTAGACCTTAACCCTCTCTGCTCCAGGGGCGCTGTATCATAGCTGCCCCTGCGCTCTGACCCCAACTTCCTCAGCTGGGATATGCGAAGAAAAGAATTCCACTATGCTGTAATGTATGTGTGGCGATAATAAAGGCTTCATGCCCCCACTTCTTCTTCTTCTTCTTCTTCTAATGCTTGCCTACAAAGCCAAGAAAGGACCAGCGCCATCTTACCTCAAAGCTCTCATCACTCCTCGCACTGAACCTCGCTCACTCAGATCCACTAGCACTGCTCGACTGGTCCCACCATCTCTCAGGGTAAAAGGTAGGTATACATCTAGACTCTTCTCTGTTCTGGACCCGAGGCGGTGGAACAAACTTCCCCTAGGTATCCGTACAGCCGAGTCTCTGACCGTCTTCAAACGGCAACTGAAGACTTACCTCTTCCTGAAGTACTTACACTAGCTCTTATTTTTCCCTGTTTATGTATTATGTTACAAAGTTAAAAAAAAAAAAAAAAAAAATCAACTCCGTGTTAGGCTAATGGTATCCCAAGTTTGTGTCTTATTGAACCAGTGTTAATGTATTCAGTGACTGAGAACTAAAGCACTTTTGTACGTCCCTCTGGATAAGACCGTCTGCCAAATGCCAGAAATGTAAATGTAAACTTGTTCTAGCTGTTAACCCCAGGAGTGGCCTTCATGTTAAGGTTATTTTGCGCACCTAGAACACACACACACACACACACACACGCGCGCACACACATTCAGAAGTGCCTGCTGTTCACGTTTGAATGAATTAAGGTTCATAAGCTCGTTGAAGTCGTCAGAGTTTATCCAGCTGTGAGCAGAGCTGTGTGAAGGTGATGGTGTTTTTCTCCCATGATCCTCTAGGAAAGGTCTGGGTACCTAAACAGAAGCCACTGGAGAGCAGCAAGGAGGATGTGACGACCCTTGACCCGGAACTGGAAGAGGCTTTGTCTGGCGTTACAGACACTGAGCTGTCTGACCTCGCAGGTGAGTGAGACAGAGAGGCAGACAGATGGAGAAATGAGAAACACTATATTTCTTCTTCTTCTTCTTTTTCTTCTTCCTTCTCTTCTAGATAGTATGTTATTTATAAAGTTTATTATTTCTAACAGTATATGTTGTTATGAATAGTTCATTTTTAGGAGCAATACTTATTTTTTTTTAAATAAATTAGTACTTATTATTAATCTTAACTGTAGTAATTATAGTTAATATATGGTATTTTTTTTTTTTTTTTGTAAGAGTATAGTGTTAATATTTACAGCATTGATAGTTTTTTTTATTAGTGGTAGTTTAGTATTATGTATAAGTGTTATTATTAATGTAGTTTATTATTGTATTAATATTCACATTGTTAGCAGTGGTCTAATAGTGTTACTTATTAGAACTATGTATTTATTTAGCAGCAGTGTTTGTTCTAATATTTCTTGTTTTTATTTTGAATCTGTTCTTCAGAATACACAAAAGAACCTTCGCTATTAGAACAGAGTTTTTTAACAAGTTGCCCAACATTTGCCTAGAAATAGTGATGTAATTTCCTGTTTCCTGTTTTATTGTTCTCGGCTCATATATAGTGGTACTTGTAGCGAGAGAGTCAGAGAGAGAGTGTGAGAGACACGCACAGAGAGAGAGACACCGAGAAGGAGGGAGAGAGTGTGAGGGAGGGAGAGAGTGTGAGGGAGGGAGAGAGTGTGAGGGAGGGAGAGAGTGTGAGGGAGGGAGAGAGTGTGAGGGAGGGAGAGAGTGTGAGGGAGGGAGAGAGTGTGAGGGACACCGAGAGGGAGGGAGAGAGTGTGAGGGACACCGAGAGGGAGGGAGAGAGTGTGAGAGACACCGAGAGGGAGGGAGAGAGTGTGAGAGACACCGAGAGGGAGGGAGAGAGTGTGAGAGACACCGAGAGGGAGGGAGAGAGTGTGAGAGACACCGAGAGGGAGGGAGAGAGTGTGAGAGACACCGAGAGGGAGGGAGAGAGTGTGAGAGACACCGAGAGGGAGGGAGAGAGTGTGAGAGACACCGAGAGGGAGGGAGAGAGTGTGAGAGACACCGAGAGGGAGGGAGAGAGTGTGAGAGACACCGAGAGGGAGGGAGAGAGTGTGAGAGACACCGAGAGGGAGGGAGAGAGTGTGAGAGACACCGAGAGGGAGGGAGAGAGTGTGAGAGACACCGAGAGGGAGGGAGAGAGTGTGAGAGACACCGAGAGGGAGGGAGAGAGTGTGAGAGACACCGAGAGGGAGGGAGAGAGTGTGAGAGACACCGAGAGGGAGGGAGAGAGTGTGAGAGACACCGAGAGGGAGGGAGGGAGAGAGTGTGAGAGACACCGAGAGGGAGGGAGGGAGAGAGTGTGAGAGACACCGAGAGGGAGGGAGAGAGTGTGAGAGACACCGAGAGGGAGGGAGAGAGTGTGAGAGACACCGAGAGGGAGGGAGAGAGTGTGAGAGACACCGAGAGGGAGGGAGAGAGTGTGAGAGACACCGAGAGGGAGGGAGAGAGTGTGAGATACACCGAGAGGGAGGGAGAGAGTGTGAGAGACACCGAGAGGGAGGGAGAGAGTGTGAGAGACACCGAGAGGGAGGGAGAGAGTGTGAGAGACACCGAGAGGGAGGGAGAGAGTGTGAGAGACACCGAGAGGGAGGGAGAGAGTGTGAGAGACACCGAGAGGGAGGGAGAGAGTGTGAGAGACACCGAGAGGGAGGGAGAGAGTGTGAGAGACACACACAGACAGAAAGAGAGAGAGAGAGATGGGGGGGCAGAGAGAGGGAGAGAGAGAGACAGACAGAGAGTTTTTATACAGTGAAGTGTCTTTCCTTTTCCTCAGGTTTTTTCCTCGGGTCATTCTGATTGAGATTTCCAGTCACCTTTATTACATAACTGACAGTGATGTCATGATTCAGCACATTACTGTATAGAAGATTCTGTATACGCTGTTATGTTCAGTACGTTGGTTATTTTGTAGTACGTGTTAGTGGACATGTGTGTGAGCAGCAGCAGTTACTGAGGCATCTAAACACACTTGTATGTGGTTTTCCAGTCTTTATTTAGCATCTTGGCTAACACTGAAAGACATGCTGGTGGTTTCTCCCTGCACATTTCTCACTCTCACCACCGACTGCTCTGTGTTTTATTTCCAGTGGGATAATGTAACACTTTTTGCTTCTTTTTTTTGCAGCTATCCTCGGAGTCCACACCCTTGTGACGAGCACACAGAGCTACGACGGGACATCCGGAAAAGACGGCTACAACAGTACGAGTTAGCTTTGTGATTGCTTTAAACAATCAAATAAACTAAAATAACGAGCTGTTTTTGAAACTAAAATAACGAGCTCCTCCAGTTCTGTGATGCTGGTTATCAGGTCAGAGTACTGGTCAGTGTTACTCTTAGTAAACTGGGAGAATGTGACCTACAGGATGTGTATGACTCGGTGTTAATTCAGGTTAATGACTGTGGAATTATTTGCATATTTTCAGATGTAATTAAAGGAGAAAAAGTGAAGCCAGTTTTTGACGAGCCGCCCAACCCGACTAACGTGGAGGAAACTCTGCAGAGGATAAAGAGCAACGACCCCACACTCACCGAGGTCAACCTCAACAACATAAAGGTGAGAACCTCACAACCTCAGAAGCACTAAAACAGACTTAACCTCAAAACATTAAAATACTGAATCAACCTCAGAAACACTAAAGTACTGAATCAACCTCTATCTCAGTAGCACTAAAGTACTGAATCAACCTCACAACCTCAGAAGCACTAAAGTACTGACTCCACCTCACAACCTCAGAAGCACTAAAGTACTGACTCCACCTCACAACCTCAGAAGCACTAAAGTACTGACTCCACCTCACCTCAGAAGCACTAAAGTACTGACTCAACCTCACAACCTCAGAAGCACTAAAGTACTGACTCCACCTCACCTCAGAAGCACTAAAGTACTGACTCAACCTCACAACCTCAGAAGTACTAAAGTACTGACTCAACCTCACAACCTCAGAAGTACTAAAGTACTGACTCAACCTCACAACCTCAGAAGTACTAAAGTACTGACTCAACCTCACAACCTCAGAAGCACTAAAGTACTGACTCCACCTCACAACCTCAGAAGCACTAAAGTACTGACTCCACCTCACAACCTCAGAAGCACTAAAGTACTGACTCAACCTCACAACCTCAGAAGCACTAAAGTACTGACTCAACCTCACAACCTCAGAAGTACTAAAGTACTGACCCCAACCTCACAACCTCAGAAGTACTAAAGTACTGACTCAACCTCACAACCTCAGAAGTACTAAAGTACTGACTCAACCTCACAACCTCAGAAGACTAAAGTACTGACTCAACCTCAAACCTAAAGACTGACTCCACCTCACAACCTCAGAAGCACTAAAGTACTGACTCAACCTCACAACCTCAAAAAAAAGCAACCCCAAAGTACTGACTCCACCTCACAACCTCAGAAGCACTAAAGTACTGACTCAACCTCACAACCTCAGAAGCACTAAATTACTAACCCCCAACCTCACAACCTCAGAAGCACTAAAGTACTGACTCCACCTCACAACCTCAGAAGCACTAAAGTACTGACTCAACCTCACAACCTCAGAAGCACTAAATTTCTGACTCCACCTCACAACCTCAGAAGCACTAAAGTACTGACTCAACCTCACAACCTCAGAAGCACTAAATACTGACTCAAACCCCACAACCTCAGAAGCACTAAAACGACTCAAACCCCACAACATTTAATACTGAATCAACCTTAGAAGCACTAAAGTACTGACTCAACCTCACAACCTCAGAAGCACTAAAGTACTGACTCAACCTCACAACCTCAGAAGCACTAAAACAGACTCAACCTCACAACATTTAAATACTGAATCAACCTTAGAAGCACTAAAGTACTGACTCAACCTCACAACCTCAGAAGCACTAAAGTACTGACTCCATCTCAGAAGCACTAAAGCGCACCACATTAAAAATACTGAATCAACTTAAAGTTGTAATTGACGACTTTAGTCATTTAACTGACCTTCTCACCACCTCATCATTGTTAAGGTACTGAACTTAATACTGGTAAAGTAACTGGAAGTAACGGTAACGCGTATCCTCATACACTTGAATAAATCATTTAAGTCACAAAGTACTGGATCTTCAGTAAGGGGCGCTCACAATCTCACAGCTTTTAATGTCCACAAGCTAAAGGATTTACGATCATTTTCACGTTTGGTCATCAGTCCAGTCAGAAGCACTTCAGCATTAAAGAGAGTGCAGTGTTAAGGTACTGACCTTTATGTTGTTTTTCTAGAACATTCCCATCCCCACACTGAGAGACTACGCCAAAGCCATGGAGAAGAACATGCACGTGAAGAAGTTCAGTCTCGCAGCAACACGCAGCAACGACCCCATCGCCGTGGTGAGAAACACGTACCACACACGTGAAAGTGTTTATGATGCAGAGATCTCGCTAAGATGCTACGTTTCTCGCTAAGTTTGTTCTGGTTTCCTCAAAGCTTTGTAAATAAACCAGACATCAACGACCGGGCCGCCTCATCTGCAGTGTGTTTGTTTTCTCCACTCTCACTGCAGGTTTCTGTTTTTCTCCCATACTTCTGTGTTTGTTTACACACTCTGTGTGTGTGTGTGTGTGTGTGTGTGTGTGTGTGTGTGTGTGTGTGTGTGTGTGTGTGTGGTAGGCGTTTGCAGACATGCTGAGAGAGAATAAGACACTGAGGAGTTTGAACCTGGAGTCCAATTTCATCACCGGTTCTGGAGTTCAGGCGCTTGTGGAGGCTCTGAGAGACAACGACACACTCTCTGAGATCAAGATCGATAATCAGGTGCCAACACACACACACACACACACGCACACACACGCCTCAGTTAAGGTTAGTGAGTTTGTGCTACATTTTAATTCCTACGTTTAAATATAAATTTGAGGTTTTTTGTTCTAATAATAAATAGTAATTATTTAATAATTATCTAATAAATTGTTGAATAAATAATGAAACAAAATAGTATAATTAATTTATAATAAATAACTATTTTTTTTATAAATTTATTTTTAGCACACCTTTTTTCCCTTTTATTTTTTCTTAATTTTGCTTGTATCTTTCACTTTCCATAATTTTCTTTATTTTTTTATTTTATTTTTCTTTTCATTTTGCTTAATTTGCACCTCAAATGTTTATTTATACATCCATAATCTGTTCTCCTTTTCGTTTTATTTATTTATTTATTTATTATTTATTTATTTATTTATTTATTTTTTTTTATTT
>JAUCMX010000004.1:1989834-2162334 GCA_033459395.1 Hemibagrus guttatus
TGTGTGTGTGCGTGTGTGTACTGACCAGGTTCTCGTTGGTCAGTCATGTGTGTGTGTGTGCGTGTGTGTACTGACCAGGTTCTCGTTGGTCAGTCATGTGTGTGTGTGCGCGTGTGTGTACTGACCAGGTTCTCGTTGGTCAGTCATGTGTGTGTGTGCGCGTGTGTGTACTGACCAGGTTCTCGTTGGTCAGTCATGTGTGTGTGTGTGTGTACTGACCAGGTTCTCGTTGGTCAGTCGTGTGTGTGTGTGTACTGACCAGGTTCTCGTTGGTCAGTCGTGTGTGTGTGTGTACTGACCAGGTTCTCGTTGGTCAGTCGTGTGTGTGTGTGTGTGTGTACTGACCAGGTTCTCTTGGTCAGTCGTGTGTGTGTGTGTGTACTGACCAGGTTCTCGTTGGTCAGTCGTGTGTGTGTGTGCGCGTGTGTGTACTGACCAGGTTCTCGTTGGTCAGTCGTGTGTGTGTGTGTGCGCGTGTGTGTACTGACCAGGTTCTCGTTGGTCAGTCTGTGTGTGTGTGTGTGTACTGACCAGGTTCTCATTGGTCAGTCGTGTGTGTGTGTGTGTACTGACCAGGTTCTCGTTGGTCAGTCGTGTGTGTGTGTGTGTGTGCACTGACCAGGTTCTCGTTGGTCAGTCGTGTGTGTGTGTGTGAGTGTGCACTGACCAGGTTCTCGTTGGTCAGTCGTGTGTGTGTGGTGTGACTGACCAGGTTCTCGTTGGTCAGTCGTGTGTGTGTGTGTACTGACCAGGTTCTCGTTGGTCAGTCGTGTGTGTGTGTGTACTGACCAGGTTCTCGTTGGTCAGTCGTGTGTGTGTGTGTACTGACCAGGTTCTCGTTGGTCACTCGGGGTGTGTGTGTGTGTGTGTGTGTGTGTGTGTGTGTGTGTGTGTGTGTGTGTGTGTACTGACCAGGTTCTCGTTGGTCACTCGTGTGTGTGTGTGTGTTGGTTTGTGTGTGTGTGTGTGTGTGTGTGTACTGACCAGGTTCTCGTTGGTCAGTCGTGTGTGTGTGTGTACTGACCAGGTTCTCGTTGTCAGTCGTGTGTGTGTGTGTGTTGGTTGTGTTGTGTGTGGTGTGTGGTTTGTGTGTGTGTGTGTGTGTGTACTGACCAGGTTCTCGTTGGTCAGTCGTGTGTGTGTGTGTACTGCCAGGTTTCGTGTGTGTACTGACCAGGTTCTCGTTGGTCACTCGTGTGTGTGTGTGTGTGTGTGTGTGTGTGTGTGTACTGACCAGGTTCTCGTTGGTCAGTCGTGTGATTCGTGCTGTAAGCTGGCCTCGATTCGAGCCTCAGGAGGAAGCTGCAGGTTCTGTGTGAGGAGCTGCTGCTGTCTCTGGTTCTCCTCCTTCACACAGTGCAGTTCTCCACGCAGAGCCTCCAGCTCCGCCTCATGGGAGCGCCGCTGAGCCTGCAGCTGAGACTCCAACAACCTACACACACACACACACACACACACACACACACACACTTAAACACATGTAGAAACAGCAGTCTGATACTAGCCCCATGCTTCAGGTCACTTGTTAGCATCTTAGCACACAGCGCTCAGCTCTTAGCTTTTTGTCTGAGCCTTAATCTGAACCCTCAACATCCTGAAACAGAGTCAGAATCAGAACCATCCGAGTCCAGTCTCGATCCTAACACACACTGTAACACACTGCAGAACAACTTCAGTATTGGGAACTTCTCCTACTGGCTTTAGAAATGTTTACATCTAGCACACAACAACATGATGTGTGTGTTGAAGGTAGATAAAACTCATGTTCATGCATAATGATGCAATAGAAACTCAGACTCAAACACAAAGGTGTGTACAAGGAACACACACACACACACACACACACACACACACACACACAGTTTAACCTGTTGGTCTCCTTCAAGCCCTCATACACCAGCCACAGCTCTCCATCCTCATTCATCTTACGCATGTCAGGGAGAGGGGATCTGACAACACGGAGGGAGGGAGAGAGAGAGAGAAAGAGAGAGGGAGAGAGAGGGAGAGAGGAGGGCAGAGAGAGAGAACACAGAGAGAGAGAGAGAGAGAGAGAGAGAGAGAGAGAGAAGGAGAGAGAAAAAGAGTATGGGGACGAGAGAGGGGGAGGGCGAGGGGGGGGAGTATGGGGACGAGAGAGGGAGAGAGAGATGGGGAGGAGGGAGACACCAAAAGAAAACCAGAAAGAAAAGAGATAAAGTAATGAGTGAAATAGAGAGAGAGAGAGGGAGAGAACATAATGGATGGTAATGAAGATAAACAATGATAAACAGAAATAATAATACACTAAATAAAAGACAATAAAGGAAAAATAATCTAAACAGAACATCTGGGATGAAAAAGTGATAAAAACAAACATGCTTCAGCTCCACCACTTTCATCCTCATCCTCATCCTCATCCTCACGATGCACTCCACATGTCCTCCACCACATGTGGTGTATTAGACAGCAGCCTCATATTCATAGCACAGCAGTTAGTGCGCACACACACACACACACAGCATGTTAGCCTAGAACCATGATGCCTTCAGAAAGTTACTATAATGCTAGTTCACGTGCTAACCTGTCTATCATAACGCTAGTGTGTGTGTGTTTCAGCTTACAGCGCTAGCTAGTGTGTTTGAATGCTAGTGTGTGTTAATGTGTTAACTTTTGTGCTAGTGTGTGTGCTAACCTGTTTAAACCTAGCATGTATGAGTTAGCATGTTCATATTACTATAATGCTAGTAATGCCAGTTTCATGAGGTAGCATGTTTACTATAATGTATTTTAGCCTGTTTACTCTATTGCTAGTTTGTGTGTTAGCATCTTTTTTTTTTTGCATGATGCCCGCGTGCGTGTTAGCATGTTTACGAGTCACGTTCAGACGTTCGGTCGCTTCTCCACGTGTTAGTTTGAGCGCTAACAGGCTGGTGGTCTCTCCTGAGTCACATGCAGGTTAGTGTGTAGAGTGTAGCGCTTAAAACCAAACCAGTAACCAATAACCATCAGTATTTAGCGTGTTAATCCTCATGGCCATGCATCATCTCTCTCTCTCTCTCTCTCTCTCTCGCTCTGTCGTTACCTCAGCCTATCGACCAACTCGCTCACTGTGAACGGCTTGCGCTGAAACCTGGGGGATCTATGCAGGACAGAGACATACATCAACACGCTATACACACACCTTTACACACACACACACTCCAATGGGATCTTCTTCAGTGATGGTTTTCCGTCAGAATGTGATACAGTCCTGAGTTATGATGTAATCAGATGAATAAAGGCTTTGAAAATGTTTTATTTTTAGAATTTATCATCATTCTAGCTTTTCTTAGCTAAAGCTAACGTTCCTGGAAATCGATGTAAAATGTGAAAAGCTAGGAATCCTCCTCTCCGTTTCTGAGCAAATTAAAAGTTTAAAATCTTTAATTAAAAATCTTCTTTTATTTTTTTTTTATTTTTGAGAAATTCTAATATATTTTCAGAAACTAGGAGGAATAAAAAAGCGCTAACACATGCTAGCATCCATGGCTACGCTAAAATAAAAGCGTGTTTTCAAGCATGTAAAGCAAACTTCATCAGGTTTATTCTTTCTTAATATTAGCTTTAATAATCATGATCGTATTCAATGAGCTTTTTTTTCCCCTTTTCCGTCTATTTTATTATCTTTTCATCTGATTAGCAGCTACATCACTATCAAACATCCTGAAATAAATGAGCTACAATATTAAATATACAGTTAAAGGATCAATTTTCTATAAAATAATAATCTACATGGGTTTATTTCCTGTTTTTTTTTATATATTATTTTTTATTTTTGCATTTACATTCATCCAAGAATAAACTCTGTTACACACACAAACCCTTATTAATGTAGATGTTGTGTGTTTCCTGCTCGTATTTCGAACCTTCTCAGTTTATTTAATAGAATTATAGATGATTAGATTCCTAGATTATAAAGAAACACGTGTCATAATAAAAATAAAAGACACTCAGACGCCCCCTTAAGGACGAGCAGGAGAACTGCAGGCTTTTTCTTTTTCTGTAGTATAATTACTTCAATGTTAATTCAATGTGTGTGTGTGTGTGTGTGTGGGTGGGTGCGTACCTGTTGGTATCCTTGAGGCCCATGTAAGCCTGAGAGATCTCTTTAGCATCTGTGAGCTTGTGTACGTCCTCCACATAGTGCAGCGGCTCCGTCATGGTCTCCTACACACACACACACACACACACACATCAGTAACGTTCACACAGACGTTACGTTATCCGTCAGAAACCCCCTCACCCCTCTCTGTTTTTAACTAATATAAATTCCACAAATCTCCTAAAAATAGATTTGTATTGTGAACATAATCCATGGATTCAACTGTTTCATATCTGCACTCTACCTTTACCTTAACTTATTGCATTCTATACTTAAGGTTTTCTTCTTAATCTTTTATTTTTCTATATGTACACCGATCAGCCATAACATTATAACCACATTATGCCTAATATTGTGTTGGTCCCCCTTTTGCTGAAAGAACAACCCTGACGCGTCCTGCACTGTGTGTTCTGACACCTTTCTATCAGAACCAGCATTAACTTCTTCAGAAATCTGAGCAACAGTAGCTCGTCTGTTGGATCGGATCACACGGGCCAGCCTTCGCTCCCCACGTGCGTCAATGTGCCTCGACCGTCCATGACCCTGTCTCCAGTTCACCACTGTTCCTTCCTTGGACCACTTTTGATAGATACTGACCACTGCAGACCGGGAACACCCCACAAGAGCTGCAGTTTTGGAGATGTTCTGATCCAGTGGTCTAGCCATCACAATTTGGCCCTTCATCAGACTCGCTCAAATCCTTACGCTTGTCCATTTTTCCTGCTTATAACACATCAACTTTGAGGACTAAATGTTCACTTGCTGCCTAATATATCCCACCCACTAACAGGTGCCATGATGAGGAGATCATCAGCGTTATTCACTTCACCTCTCACTGCTCAGGATGTTATGGCTGATCGGTGTACAGACAGATTTAATTACGGGTCGTGGAATAAAAACGGAGATGTGATTTTTATCACTGGAACAAAAAAGCAACCAACACTGTCCCTTTAAAGTAGCAACGGAAAACTTCACACCAATGACACTGATAACACTAATGACATCACTGACATCAATCACACTGATAACATTCATGACCCTAATGACACCAGTAACACCAGTGACACCAGTGACAGTACCTTCTCATCCTGTAGAGAGTGTGACAGCAGAGAGAAAGAGAAAGGAACAAAGAGAAAGACATGTCACAAGTCAGGAAAAAGAACTGAATTATTCTGCTTTCACACTTGTCGTATCCACCTCACACACACACACACACACTGGACGTAGTTTATCTTTGCTGTAGCTTTGAGCTGCTTGATCATGAGGCTGAAGTTACAGAGAAATGCAAATCCCTCAAAATTCCAATGCTGTTATTTTTAGCTACAGCAACACTTGAGCTTTGGCTTTAAATGTTGATAATTCTCCTCACATTCACTCAATAAGACTCTACTTTGTCCTCCATGTTTGTCTTGTTTGTTTTTTCCTTCTCCCGACTTACAACCTGACTGGACATGAGGTTTAAAAATTCCGCAGTGTGAAAGCATCTTCAGTGATGTGAGAGAATTAAACAGCTTTAATCTAATCTCACTGTAATCTTTAACGCTCGCTAGTCAATTCCTGGTGTTAGCAAAGCTGACGGGATGAGATCACATTGTGTGTGTGTGTGTGCGTCACCTTGTGCTGCATGGCTTCTTTCTGGCTGACGAGTTGCGAGCGCAGGATGAGCACCTCCTCCTTACGGACCTCCAGCTCCTCGTTGGAGGAGTGTAACTGCTCCATCAGGACCTTGTAGGCCGACATGGAGCCGTCTTTGCCCGCCAGAGTCTGGCGCATCTCGCTCAGGTTGTGCCTCAGCTTCTTATTCTCTGACTCCAGCTCCTGACGCTACACACACACACACACACACACACACAGAATGAGAGGAAGGATGATGATTTGCTAGAGAATCTAGAAAAGCCAGAGTATCTGTACCGTGTGTGTGTGTGTGTGTGTGTGTTTACCTTAAGAGATTCATACTCCAGTTCAGCGCCGCGAGCCTTCTTATGCTCTTCATCATCCTGAAAACGACAACAAAGTCATTCAGCATTTAAAAACAAACACTTCACTAAAACTATAAACACACATGTATCAATTATTACTACATTTTAAACTCGTTATTAATACCAGTGATAATAACGAGGCAAAAAACTAAACCATAGCATCTGATGGAGTAGAGTGTGTACTGTTATACAGCCTGAAAATGTGTGTGTGTGTGTGTGTGTGTGTGTACCCTGGCTCGAGCCCGCTGAAACTGCTCGTCTTTTCGGTCCAGTTCGTTCTGCAGGCCCTGTTTCTCCTGCTCGAGCTCCGTCACTCGCTTCTGCAGCTTCAGGAAGAGAGCCATGTCCAATGCTGCTCCTTTGGTCACATCCTACACACACACACACACACACACACACACACACACACAGTTACACATGGATCTTTTACACATTCTGATTGTGTTAGCTCTGATGTCCACCAGAGGGCGCCAGACCAAACAGATTTAACCCAGACACTCAAATAATACATGACTTCATATTAGTGATCTGTCTGTCTGTCTGTCTATCTGTCTGTCTGTCTATCTGTCTGTCTGTCTATCTATCTGCCTGTCTGACAGGAAACAGGAAGTGATGTAAAAGCTCGCTGCTTCACCTCGGCTCCTCGTGCTCCCTCCTCGGCATCAGTGAACTCAGAGTTGTAGGTGTATTCAGACTCGTTGCTGCTGTGTGTGGAGTCGGTTCTCCTGTGGCCCGGTTTGGGTATGTTCTGAAAGAAGTGAGAGTGTGTTACAGTGTGTGTGATGTTGCAGATATATGCTTTAGTGAGTAGTGTGTGTGTGTGTGCGCTGTAGTGAGTGTTGTGAGTGTGTTCACCGTGCTGAGTGCGATCTCCTCTTTCAGGTCGTCGTATTTCTCCTCCAGTCTCAGGTGCTCTGTGAGAAGGTTCTGGTATCGTGATCTCTCCTCGTTCAAATCACTCTCCAGCTGAGATGTCTCATCCTTCAGAGCCCTCTGCATCCTCTCTACACACACACACACACAGGGTTAAGTCTGGAGTCAGGACTGGGATCGGCTTTTGGACTGGATTAAGACAGGATTAAACTCGGCAAAGTACAGATTCTATTATTACAGTAAATGTGGGAAGGACTGGGCTCAGATCAGATCAGGACTGGACCAACACTGGACTGAGGATAGTAGTTTGGGATTGGATTAATGACTGAAATGCAGGGATGCAGGGATCAGAAGAGTCGGTGTATAACAGGAAATATATGAGGAGTTAATGACTGGTCACAAATTAGATCCTGATTAAATCTGGATTAAACTTTGGTCTGGATTCACACTCATAAGGTTTGGATTAAAGATGGATTAGAACTCAGTCTGAATTTATATTAGATAAGCTCAGTAGAAGCTCTTTAGAAGCAGTCATGAACTGGAACAACACTGGATATAAACTGGAGAGATCGGGTAAAGTACCAGTTAGAACTGGATTAAACCTGGACCTGGTTTCATTACCTGTCCACTGTTGGCTCTGCTCCTGGATGAGACGGTTCAGATCGTCCTTCTCGTTCTTCAACAGGTCATTCTGTTCCTTTAACTCTGAGATCATCTACACACACACACACACACACACACACACACACACACACACAGACAATCAAGAGCCATGACTTCACTCTATTAGACTACACTCTATTAGAGTGAGGAGATGAACTTCACCGGATCGTCGTTATCAGATTATAGTTGTAACCATGGCAACAGGGATGATGAGGTGCTTACCCGCTAAATACAATAACAACGCTAAATATCTCTCTCTCTCATACGCACACACACACACACACACACACACACACACACACACACACACCTGCTCCATCTCGTCCTGGTAGGTCTGCGCCCAGTCCTCGATGGCCTTCTTCTCCTTTTGCGTTTTCTGAAGTTCTTTGCGCAGTTTCTCCAGCTCCTCCTGCAGCGTGCTCACTCGGTTAGCGCTGTTCCTCGCCTCCTCCTCCACGCCGCGTAAACGAGTCAGATCCCGGCGCAGACGCTCGCTCTCGGTGGCGTGGGAGCTCTCCAAACCGCTCAGACGCTCACCCATAAGCCGGTTCTCCTTATTCTACATCAAGGAACACGCACAAACATCACAACATCCATCTAAATATTCATATTCGGTTCGGATTAAGATTAATGTTAAAGTGTTTTATGGAAAACGTACTGATTCTGATCACTGCATGATCGGCTAAAAAGAAATAACTGGGTGTATTTTTTAAAAATTAGCGAGGAGGGATAGTGAGGTGTGTGTGTGTGTGTGTGTGTCACCTGCTCGTCGATTTTGCGCTGCAGCTGCATGATCTTGTTCTCCATGCCGATGTTGAGTTTTTTGTAGTGCTCCACGGACCGCGCTTCGATCTTCAGCTTCTTGAGCTCGCGCTTGGCTATCATGCGCCGCACGCAGCACTGCAGGTACACCACGGCTTCCAGAGAGCGCTTGTACCACTGTCGCGCCAACCAGCCGCGCACCATCTTCTGGATGATGATGGCTTTGTGCTCACGTAGCAGCTGGACACGCAGAGAAAACACACACACACACACACACACACACACACACACACACACACACACACACAAAGAGGAAAAAAAGAACAAAGTCAAATCTTTAGCGCAAATTCAAAACACAAAAGCGTCTCACTGACTTCAGACCTCTTGCTGCTTCCTCCTGCACAGGTGACACATTACAACTTCCTGCATTTTTTTCCCACCCTCTGGATCAGTCACAGCGCCGCAGAGACGAGTGCAGAGCAGACGCACAGAGGACAAGCAGGAAAGCAGCTGCTGCTGTCCGTCAGTGAGAGAGTGCTAGAATGTCTCACACTCGCCTCGCCGATCACATGACCTTTAACCTCCCACTGCCTTCATTTATCCAAATCCAGAGCCTGAGCTCAGGATAATTTTATTTAAAAACTGATTGTAGGCATAGCAGAGAAAATGTAATGTTCCTAATAAACATGTATGTATATGCATAGCATCAACTTACATATCACACAGTGCTTAATCATCTCTTATTAATTATTAAGCTATAAAAAATCTTTCTGGAGTATTTTATGGTGATCAGTAATTAATCAGAGAGAACAGGGTTAATGCCAGCATGTGAAAGTGTTTGTGGTGTGTGTGTGTGTGTGTGTATGAGCAGAATTAATATAAGGGTGTGAAAGTGTATGTCTGTGTCTATGAGCAGACTTAATGTGAGGGTGTGAAAGTGTGTGTGTGTATGTATGAGCAGAGTTAATATTTTTGTGTGTGTGTGTGTGTGTGTGTGTGTGACAGAGAGGAGTTAATATTGTGTGAACGTGTGTGTGTACCGCTTTGTACTGTTGTCGAGCCATGTACGCTCGGAGGATACACTGCATGGCGAGGGCGGCGTTGCGTTTGCGCCTGTAGCTGGTTCTCTGCACGTACATGCGCTGGTACTTCTGGATGACGATGGCGGCTCGGGTTCGGCGCAGAAACTTCGCCAGGCTGAAAATGGCAAGAAAAACCGTTAGAGCTTTTAACTCATCCCTCTGTCCCTCATCCGTCTGCTCGTCCGTCCATCTGTCTATCTGCTCCTCCATCTATCTGTCTGCTCGTCTGTCTCTCTGTCTACTCGTCCGTCTATCTGTCTGCTCATTCAACTCTGTCTGCTCATCCATCTATCTGTCCGCTCGTCCATCTATCTGTCCGCTCGTCGTCTCTCTGTCTGCTCGTCTGTCTATCTGTCTGCCCATCTGTCTCTTTGTCTGCTCATCCCTTTATCTGTCCATCTCTCCGTCTGCTCGTCCGTCTATCTGTCTGCCCATCTGTCTCTTTGTCTGCTCATCCCTTTATCTGTCCGTCTCTCTGTCTGCTCGTCTATCTGTCTACTCGTCCGTCTATCTGTCTGCCCATCTGTCTCTTTGTCTGCTCATCCCTTTATCTGTCCATTTGTCCGTCTCTCTGTCTGCTCGTCTGTCTATCTGTCTGCCCATCTGTCTCTTTGTCTGCTCATCCCTTTATCTATCCGTCTCTCTGTCTGCTCGTCTATCTGTCTGCTCGCCCGTCTATCTGTCTGCTCATCCGTCTCTGTCTGCTCGCCCGTCTCTCTGTCTGCTCGTCCTGAGCGTGCGTGTTCCTCACCATCGGGCCTGATATCCTCGGACGTATCTCTGGATGATGATGGCGGCTCGTTTCATGCGCATGTACTTCTTGCGCTCCAGCCAGCAGCGGATGGTCTTCTGGATGCGGATGCAGGCGGCTCGCAGTTTATCGGCCCGGAGTTTCTCCAGGTACGCCACCTGACCTGCTCGGAAAAAGATCTTCGTCTTCCCAAACTGGTACTTATCCTGATCCTGCAGAGAAGAAACGTGACACATGCAAAGAAGATACGGACCACGAGCTTTATAAACCTTCATTTAATCCTATCACAATCTTAATAAAAGATAAAAGAGAACTGGGATTGTAACGCATAAATTACACATGCAAATGAGGAAGCACTACATATTTATGATCTGAAGCTCTCACGTAAATACACACGTGTACTAACTTCTGCCTTCGGTCCACAAGATCATCCCGAGAAAGTGATGAGGTAAAGATGTGAATGTTCAAAATGTACTTCAGCAAATGATTATGACGTGAATCAGAGTGTGAAGAAGTGTTAGAGAGTATCAGAAAGTTTCAGAGGAAGTAAAATAGAGTACTTGGAAGTATGAGTGAATATGGGAAATATAAGGAAGTATGAGAATCCAAAGGAGTATCAGAAAGTATGAAAGAGTGTAAGGGTGTATGAGAGTATAGAGGGGTAGTGAAGAGTATCAGAGTACATGTGGGAGTGTGAGAGGGTGTGAGGAGGTATTGGAGAGTATTGGAGAATATGAAGAAGTATAGCAACATATGAGATATCAGAGCGCATGAGAGAGTGTGTGGAAGTATCAGAGAGTATGAGAGAGTAATACTCGGAGCATGTGAAGAAGTACGAGGGAATCTGGAAGAGTATGAGGATGTATGAGGAAGTACGAGACAGGTGTGTGCTATGTGTATGGTTTCTTACCTGCACCAGTTTCTCCAGAACATTCCTGCAGGTCATTTTCTTATCAGCCATGACGTCTTTCTGCTTCATCAGCACACGATAACGGCTGAAGAACTCCTGATAGGTCCACCTGAAACACACACACACACACACACACACACACACACACACACACACACACTCTGTATCGTTATCTGCTTCATGTTTCTGTTTGTTCCTCTAAATAACTGAATAAACTGGCTGATTGTCTTCACCTGGATGGAAATCCTGCAGCGGAAATACGGATGGTCTCCAGGACACCACACGCCCTCAGCTGCTGCACCGCCCGCTTCGGGTCAAAGCTGAAAGAGGTCAAATACGTTCTCGTCAGAAAGTCTGACGATTATAATCACCATTAATGATCTCAACCGTACTATCATGAATATTACAGAAATTTGCTTTAGAGCTAATATGTAGGCGATGACACATGAGGAGTACACCGCCCTACATAACGCCTGCTTATGAAGGCGTTATGCTCCTTACGTGAAGGCATATTTGTAGTCGTTGGGTTTGATGCAGCGGACGTAGTGTGGGGTCGTGGCGTTTAGTGTCTCCATCAGCAGCTGGAGAGAGTTACGGAACTGCAGCCGACAAACAAAAACACACCAACACACGCACACGGTATCAAAGAGTGTGAGGAAATGTAAGGAAGTGTCAGAGTACTAAAGAATATCAGAAAGTACGAGAGAAATATCAGGGAGTACAAGAGACTGTGAGACTATGAGAGAGTATTAGAGAGTATGAGAGAGTATTAGAGAGTATGAGGGAGTATTAGAGATTGTAAGACTATGAGAGAGTATTAGAGAGTATGAGAGAGTATTAGAGAGTATGAGGGAGTATTAGAGATTGTAAGACTATGAGAGAGTATTAGAGAGTATGAGAGAGTATTAGAGAGTATGAGGGAGTATTAGAGATTGTAAGACTATGAGAGAGTATTAGAGAGTATGAGAGAGTATTAGAGAGTATGAGGGAGTATTAGAGATTGTGAGACTATGAGAGAGTATTAGAGAGTATGAGAGAGTATTAGAGAGTATGAGAGAGTATGAGAGATTGTAAGACTATGAGAGAGTATTAGAGAGTATGAGAGAGTAGTAGAGAGTATGAGAGAGTATTAGAGATTGTAAGACTATGAGAGAGTATTAGAGAGTATGAGAGAGTATTAGAGAGTATGAGGGAGTATTAGAGATTGTGAGACTATGAGAGAGTATTAGAGAGTATGAGAGAGTATTAGAGAGTATGAGGGAGTATTAGAGATTGTGAGACTATGAGAGAGTATTAGAGAGTATGAGAGAGTATTAGAGAGTATGAGAGAGTATTAGAGATTGTGAGACTATGAGAGAGTATTAGAGAGTATGAGAGAGTACAATAGACTTTGAGGGAACACAAATTCACAGTTCTGTTTAACAGCATCTTATTTAATAGTATAGCGATGAATAAGAATGATGATGATGAAGATTATTATTACTGTTATTGTTATTATTATGAAGATGATGATGATGAAGCCTCCCACCTGCAGACCCACGGTCTTCTTGTGCTCCTTGCTGGTCTGGTCCGGTTTGCCCTTGTTAGGTTTGATGCTGAGGCGAGTGCGGCCCCCGGGGGCAGGACCACTTCCTGTAGGGCTCGTTACTTTGTCCTCATCCTGGAAGAGCTCCATCAGCAGAGCGAACTGTTAAACACACCGAAACCCAGTAAGTACCAGGAGTGTGTGTGTGTGTGTTAATCTGAAACAGTCTGTTTGTTCCTTAAACTATTATTATTATTAAGAGTCAATCGTTCTGCAGTAAATACAGTCAGGTTCTACAATCTGAGTGCACTACAGAGAGATAGGATTATTTCAACACTAATCAGGTTTTTGTCTAATATATATATATATATATATATATGACAAGAATTGAAAAGATTTCACTAGTGCACTCAGATTTCAGACACAAGCTCTAAGGATTTCATGGTGACTTAGTAAAAAGTGAAGCTTCAGCAATGTGGGCAGTGAAGAAGGAAATAAAGCTGCAGCTTCGTCCAGACTCGCTTATCATCAGAGCTAACGAGCTCAGCACCATGCAGCAGCGCAGAGACGAAACCTAATGAGATGTATCCAAGTACACCACCTCACACACACACACACACACACACACACACACACACACACACACACACTCCAGTGTTTCTAACAAAGCCAGAAGTTAAGGCCCTCACACTTCCCAAATACTGACTCATAAACGTAGCTCTTTTCCTCTGAGCGGTGTTTAATTCTATTAATTTTTTCTATATGATGGAGCATGAGGACGTTTAAGAGAGTACATGAGGAAGGAAGGAGGAGTATAAAAGTGTGAGAGGACGTGTAAGAGGGAACAGAGTGTCTGAGGGAGTGTATAATAGGATATGATAGAATATGTACATGGAGAGTACGATAAGCATAAAGAGAATAAGAGGAGGTGTAAGAGAGTATGATAAGGTAGTATGAGAGAGTATAATAGTGTATAATGGAGGATGAAGGAGTAAAACTGGGAAATAAGAGGCTGAGGGAGTGTAAAGAAGTATGGAGGAGGAGCGTGAGAGAGTATATGGAGGTATCAGATACAAGAAAAGTGAGTATGTGGGAGTACATGGCATAGGGGCATAGAAGAGAGTGTGAGGGAATATCAGACGGAATGATGAAGTATGTGAGATAGTAGAAGGCAAGCCCATGTAATGTCTGGGGTAATGTCTGAGGTGAGGTAGTGTAGGGGAAGTCTGAGGTAATGTCTGAGGTGAGGTAGTGTAGGGGAAGTCTGAGGTAATGTCTGAGGTGAGGTAGTGTAGGGGAAGTCTGAGGTAATGTCTGAGGTGAGGTAGTGTAGGGGAAGTCTGAGGTAATGTCTGAGGTGAGGTAGTGTAGGGGAAGTCTGAGGTAATGTCTGAGGTGAGGTAGTGTAGGGGAAGTCTGAGGTAATGTCTGAGGTGAGGTAGTGTAGGGGAAGTCTGTGGTAATGTCTGAGGTGAGGTAGTGTAGGGGAAGTCTGTGGTAATGTCTGAGGTGAGGTAGTGTAGGGGAGGTCTGTGGTAATGTCTGAGGTGAGGTAGTGTAGGGGCAGTCTGTGGTAATGTCTGAGGTGAGGTAGTGTAGGGGAAGTCTGTGGTAATGTCTGAGGTGAGGTAGTGTAGGGGAAGTCTGTGGTAATGTCTGAGGTGAGGTAGTGTAGGGGAAGTCTGTGGTAATGTCTGAGGTGAGGTAGTGTAGGGGAAGTCTGAGGTAATGTCTGAGGTGAGGTAGTGTAGGGGAAGTCTGAGGTAATGTCTGAGGTGAGGTAGTGTAGGGGAAGTCTGAGGTAATGTCTGAGGTGAGGTAGTGTAGGGGAAGTCTGAGGTAATGTCTGAGGTGAGGTAGTGTAGGGGAAGTCTGTGGTAATGTCTGAGGTGAGGTAGTGTAGGGGAAGTCTGTGGTAATGTCTGAGGTGAGGTAGTGTAGGGGAGGTCTGTGGTAATGTCTGAGGTGAGGTAGTGTAGGGGCAGTCTGTGGTAATGTCTGAGGTGAGGTAGTGTAGGGGAAGTCTGTGGTAATGTCTGAGGTGAGGTAGTGTAGGGGAAGTCTGTGGTAATGTCTGAGGTGAGGTAGTGTAGGGGAAGTCTGTGGTAATGTCTGAGGTGAGGTAGTGTAGGGGAAGTCTGTGGTAATGTCTGAGGTGAGGTAGTGAAGGGGAAGTCTGTGGTAATGTCTGTGGTAATGTCTGAGGTGAGGTAGTGTAGTGGAAGTCTGTGGTAATGTCTGTGGTAATGTCTGAGGTGAGGTAGTGTAGGGGAAGTCTGAGGTAATGTCTGAGGTGAGGTAGTGTAGGAGAAGTCTGTGGTAATGTCTGAGGTGAGGTAGTGTAGGGGAAGTCTGAGGTAATGTCTGAGGTGAGGTAGTGTAGTGGAAGTCTGTGGTAATGTCTGAGGTAATGTCTGAGGTGAGGTAGTGTAGGGGAAGTCTGTGGTAATGTCTGAGGTGAGGTAGTGTAGGAGAAGTCTGTGGTAATGTCTGATGTGAGGTAGTGTAGGGGAAGTCTGTGGTAATGTCTGAGGTGAGGTAGTATAGGGGAAGTCTGTGATGTATAGGGGAAGTCTGTGGTAATGTCTGAGGTGAGATAGTATAGGGGAAGTCTGTGATGTATAGGGGAAGTCTGTGGTAATGTCTGAGGTGAGATAGTATAGGGGAAGTCTGTGATGTATAGGGGAAGTCTGTGGTACTGTCTGAGGTGAGGTAGTGTAGGGGAAGTCTGTGGTAATGTCTGAGGTGAGGTAGTATAGGGGAAGTCTGTGGTAATGTCTGAGGTGAGATAGTATAGGGGAAGTCTGTGGTAATGTCTGAGGTGAGGTAGTATAGGGGAAGTCTGTGGTAATGTCTGAGGTGAGGTAGTGTAGGGGAAGTCTGTGGTAATGTCTGAGGTGAGGTAGTATAGGGGAAGTCTGTGGTAATGTCTGAGGTGAGATAGTATAGGGGAAGTCTGTGGTAATGTCTGAGGTGAGGTAGTGTAGGGGAAGTCTGTGGTAATGTCTGAGGTGAGGTAGTATAGGGGCAGTCTGTGGTAATGTTTGAGGTGAGATAGTATAGGGGCAGTCTGTGGTAATGTTTGAAGTAGCTCACGGGCAGCCTGAGGTAATGTCTGAGGTAGTTTATGGGCAGAGTGAAGTGATGTCTGAGGTAGTGTAGGGGCAGTCTGAGGTAGTGTAGGGGCAGTCTGAGGTAGTCAGTGTGTGAAAAAGGATAAAGGCAGTGTGAGGTAATATTTGAGGCAGCATGTGAGGAAGGTCTGGTTAAATCCCATTGGCGCTGCAGTTTTTCAGATCTGCACTTGGATCAATGCAGACAAGAACTTTCTCCATCTCAGCAACTTCAGCATGCTGAGGCAGCACTGACTCGCCTCACTGTCTTACTAAAGTATACACACCCCTGACCTTACACACATGCAGCTTTCTGACTCAGAAATTCATTATCTCTTGTACTTTCCTCAACACACACACACCACACTCACACCCCATGTGCATGCACCCTGTTATTATCAGCTGTGGTGACGTGCAGCGAGGAGGAACCTAAAGTGAGGATTAAACTGAAGGAGATGAGGCGAGATGATAGAGGGATGAAAAGAAAGAAAAACACTCTGTGTTTACCTTCTGCACAGGCACAGGTTGTCATGGTAACAGGACACATGGACAACACGTGATGGAAAACACACACACAAACACAAAGAGAAATGCAGAAATCATTCACTGCTGCAGTAAAAACAAACAAAAAAGAAGCCCCAAACCACCAAGAGGAGCATAATATACACATGAGCATGAAGATAGAAATCTTGAAAGCAGGAAGTGATGTCACTGATGATGTCACTACCCCATAAGAATCCCACATTAACACCAATTAACATGCAGATACATCATCGTCATGATAAATGATATGATGAGATGAGAGCAGGAAAGGATTCATGAGCTCTACACAACGACAACACTGAGGATGCACTTGGGGGGTCAGAGTCTGCTAATAATTAGTGATTTTACTTTAAAATCATAAACATTAGCATGTGCTCTACTTCCTGTTTGGTGTTGCTTCAAGAATTAGAGCTAAAGTTAGCTAGCTGGTTACTGTAAACCAGTGACAATGACATCAGACTGTGTTTTTGACAAAATATCTAGATTTTTATTTTAAATTTGTGTAAAATTCCCTGCAGAAAAAAAAACAATAAACACCTTTTATTCTTCTATTATTGTTAAAAATGTCTTTTATATACTGAAGAAAAAAAAATCAAAGTTTGCAGTGCAGTCTGTTTAGGTCTCTAATAAGAAAATTATTTCGAACTAAAGACATTAAATATTATATTTAAAAACCTAAATGGCAAAAATAAACGAACAAAAATCCTATTTGTGTTCGTTTTTAAATAAATAAATGAAAAAATAAAAATAAAACAAGTTTATATAGACAGAAGAGACACGTCTTCAGCGCCCCCTGTTGGTTAGAAATCATATAATGAACCTTTCAAAATAAAAAATAAAAGTATAAAATAAAAAATTATAAACACTTAAAAATAAATAAAATGAGAATACAATCAAAAGTTTTAATCATTTTATTAAAATGTGTGAAGTGTAGGTGCAAAAAAAAGAAAAAATAAAGCACAATACACACAATTTAAATAACTTCAGTCTAAAGACTTCATGTAAATTAGAAAAAAAAAATAAAGGTAAATAAATAAAATAAATAAATAAATTTTCATTCTATGTCAGTATAAAAATGACAGCATTTATAATATTTATTTATTTAAAAATAATATTTATATATTTATTAAACTGTATTATGTGTGTTATTTCTTGCCCCATGATGAGAGTAATCATAAACATCAGAGCCCACGTGGTCAGTCCCTTACACACACCCTGAGTAATGACCTGTGAGGAATGTGAGTGATTTTATCACACTGATAAAACACAGAAGGAATAAAATGGAGCACTTTCAGTTAAACTAGGGGTTTACCGCTGATGATTAAGATTAGGATCAGAAACTAAAGCTCTGAGAATAATGGTTTAATCTGAAGATAAGGATCATTAATCCTATTAGTGCTACAGGAGTTAATAAGTGTGTTATAACACACACACACACACACACACACACACACACACACACACACACACACACACACTCAAAAGTCTTCTTCTAAAGCCACTCCAACATTCAGCTTCTTGTAATCTGCTGTAACATAAGTGTGAGATCAGGAGCTATTTTTAGTGTGCATCTCGCACACACACACACACACACACACATCACATGAATAATGAGATTTAGGTCTGGAGGTTTGTGTCACCGACATTCACACTACAGCTGCTGAATGCTGCACTCTGATTGGTCAGAAGGATTTGATTAGTTTTCTATAACAGCAGCACTGACATCATCGCAGCTTTATATTAATTAATTAATTAATTAGTTAATGAGTATACAGTATTGTTTCTGCAATTGTTGGTAAATAGCTGTGGAGTGAGAGGAAAATAATCAACTACAGCTACAGAGCGGTGTACTTTTCATGTTTCTTCTCCTACATATTAGCTCTATAGCTGTGTGTGTGTGTGTGTGTGTGTGTGTGAGAGAGAGAGAGAGAGAGAGAGAGAGAGAGAGAGTGCAGTGACTCTAGTCAGACACCAGAGGGTGTCACTGACTCCAACCTCAACACACACTGAGGTCAAACCACCAGACAAAACTCTCACTTTTCCAGAAAATTCTCATGAGCTCTTTTTCCTATCACACACACACACACACACACACACACACACACTGGTGTACTGCATAAATGTTTCCTATTAGCTCCTGAATAGAGCTTTATGACTCTGTGTGTGTGTATGTGTACATATGTGTGCGTGTGTGTGTGGTGACTCACACACTTCCTGAAACATTCATTCATCCACTAGCTAATCATCCACATCCTGCAGTCTCATGCAGCCAGATAAGTGAATGTAATTTGGGACAAAACCTTAGTAACCGGTGTGATTTGGGACAGGGCCCAGATCCAAGGGAGCAGGAGATTGTAGTGACAGTGCAAGCTGTGCTTTGGAACACAGCCCTGCTACTGAACCCATCATTTTTTCTTAAGACTTAATGTTGGGGATTTGTAAAGCGGTGGTTTGGAACACAGCCCAGGCTAATCTGAAACAGATGCAGTGATTTCTTTCGAAACATTAGCTGAAGCAAGTGTGCACGCAGTGATTTGGGATGGGACCCTCAAACAGTCATATTGGATTTGAGACCCTATTAACTGCACCTTGATAATGCTGGGTAATTTAGGACAAGGCCCTGCTAGTTATTATGACCCGGGACCTGATCATGTAGGTCACAGCTTTAGAACTAGTGTGTTTTGAGACATGACCTTGATAATGTGAGCAATTTAGGACGAGGCCCTTGTAATGTAAATAAGGAGCTGAGGAGCAGAGACGGTGTGAGAGAAGGAGAAACACTGACCTTACTGGCCTTCAGAACATTAATCTGTTCTTCATTCACTGTGTCCTTGTTCTTCTCCAAAAATCCCTCACACTGATACTCCACCTGAGAGAGAGAGAGAGAGAGAAAAGAGAGAGAGAGAGAGAGAGAGAGAGAGAGAGAGAGAGAGAGAGAGAGAGAGAGAGGGAAAGAGGCAGAAAAGGGGATAGAGAAAGAGAGAAAAAGAGAGAGAGAGAGAGAGAGAGGGAAAGAGGCAGAAAAGGGGATAGAGAGAGAGAGAGAGAGAGAGAGAGAGAGAGAGAGAGAGAGAGAGAGGCAGAAAAGGGGATAGAGAGAGAGAAAGAAAGAGAGAGAGAGAGAGAGAGAGAGAGAGGGAAAGAGGCAGAAAAGGGGATAGAGAGAGAGAGAGAGAGAGGCAGAAAAGGGGATAGAGAGAGAGAAAGAGAGAGAGAGAGAGAGAGAGAGAGAGAGAGAGAGAGATGGACAGATACAAATACATAAAAATTATTAGTATTTTCATTTTTTTTAGAAAAAGATGTAAATGTTATGAATGTGGATTATTTATTCTTTATTTTGTTTTGTATTTTTTAGCTCTGCTGAGCGAGCAAGTATTGATCAATTCTAATGTCCACTCTTCCAATAATGCCATAATGCACTCTAATGCAGCTGCTGTCTGAGACTCTGTGTGTGTGTGTCTAAGCAGAAACATGAGTCTGACGCTAAAAGTGGAGTGAACATCAAGAGCTGAAGCCGTTAGTAACACACACCAACACTGACCACACTGAGACTAGACAGGTGTGTGTGTGTGTCTGTGTGTCTGTGTGTGTGTCTGTGTTTTTGAGTTCTTCACGTCTGTCTTTCTGTGTGTGTGTGTGTGTACTTTATCAGCAAAGTGCTGAATGATGAAGGCTTTGTTGGACATCCGCGGCTTCTCAAAAAGTGCACACGTCTTCAGATGAGTGTTATAGAGCTTCTGAGCCCAAGAGTCATCCGAACCCCTCGGCATCTACACACACACACACACACGCACACACACACGCACGCACACACAGATAGAGAAAGAAAAAAAAAATGAAATCAGGAGAAAGAATTAAAAAGAAAAACAATTAAGAGAGAGAGAGAGAGAGAGAGACACTCAGATAAATACAGAGAGAGAGGGAGAGAGAGAGAGAGAGAGAGAGAGAGAGAGAGAGAGACACTCGGATAAATACAGAGAGAGAGAGAGAGAGAGAGAGAGAGAGAGAGAGAGAGAGAGAGACGGACACTCAGATAAATACAATGAGCGAGAGAGAGACAGACAGACACTCAGATAAATACAGAGAGAGAGAGAGAGAGAGAGAGAGAGAGAGAGAGAGAGAGAGAGAGAGAGAGAGACACTCGGATAAATACAGAGAGAGAGAGAGAGAGAGAGAGAGACGGACACTCAGATAAATACAATGAGCGAGAGAGAGACAGACAGACACTCAGATAAATACAGAGAGAGAGAGAGAGAGAGAGAGAGAGGAGAGAGAGAGAGAGACAGACACTCGGATAAATACAGAGAGACAGAGAGAGAGAGAGAGGAAGAGATGTAGTGATGGTTCTTTTCTCAAACAAAGCAAAAATTCAATAAGTGCCGCCTTGTGGGCGGGGTTTAGACAGAAAGTGGGCTGTACCCTGCACTCCTCGTCTAACAGGTCGAGCACGCCCATCTTAGCCTCGATCAGATTAATGCACGGCTGATTATCGTAGAAATCGATCAGCGTCCAGGGAATCTGCTCCTTCATGTACTCCTCCTGCTCCAGCTTAAAGACATGCTGCAGACACCAGACACCACAGGATTAATAAATACTCACTAACACTCACTAACACACTAATACTAACACTCACTAACACTCACTAATACTCACTAACACTCATTAATACTCACTAATACTAACACTCACTAATACTAACACTCACTAACACTCATTAATACTCACTAATACTAACACTCACTAATACTCACTAATACTAACACTCACTAACACTCACTAATACTAACACTCACTAACACTCATTAATACTCACTAATACTAACACTCACTAATACTCACTAATACTAACACTCACTAATACTAACACTCACTAATACTAACACTCACTAATACTAACACTCACTAATACTCACTAATACTAACACTCACTAATACTCACTAATACTCACTAATACTAACACTAACACTCACTAATACTCACTAATACTAACACTCACTAATACTCACTAATACTAACACTCACTAATACTCACTAATACTAACACTCACTAACACTCATTAATACTCACTAACACTAACACTCACTAATACTCACTAATACTAACACTCACTAATACTAACTCACTAACACTCACTAATACTAACACTCACTAATACTAATACTCACTAATACTCACTAATACTAACACTCACTAATACTCACTAATACTAACACTCACTTCTTCTTCTTCTTCTTTCGGCTTCTCCCTTCAGGGGTCGCCACAGCGAATCATCTCTCTCCACCTATCCCTATCTTCTGCATCCTCAACCCTTGCACCCACTAGCTTCATATCCTCATTAATTACATCCATATACCTCCTCTTTGCCTCCTGCCTGGCAGCTTCATGTCCAACATTCTCCTACCAATATACTCACTCTCCCTCCTCTGAACATGTCCAAACCATCTTAATCTGGCTAATACTAACACTCACTAACACTCATTAATACTCACTAATACTAACACTCACTAATACTCACTAATACTAACACTCACTAATACTAACACTCACTAATACTAACACTCACTAATACTAACACTCACTAACACTCACTAATACTAACACTCACTAACACTCACTAATACTAACACTCACTAACACTCACTAATACTAACACTCACTAATACTCACTAATACTAACACTCACTAACACTCACTAATACTAACACTCACTAATACTCACTAACACTAACACTCACTAATACTCACTAATACTAACACTCACTAATACTCACACTCACTAATACTCACTAATACTAACACTCACTAACACTAACACTCACTAACACTCACTAATACTAACACTCACTAATACTAACACTCACTAACACTCATTAATACTCACTAATACTCACACTCACTAATACTCACTAACACTCACTAATACTCACTAATACTAACACTCACTAATACTCACTAATACTAACACTCACTAACACTCACTAATACTAACACTCACTAATACTAACACTCACTAATACTCACTAACACTCATTAATACTCACTAATACTAACACTCACTAATACTCACTAACACTCACTAACACTCACTAATACTAACACTCACTAATACTCACTAATACTCACTAATACTAACTCATTAATACTCACTAACACTCACTAATACTCACTAATACTAACACTCACTAATACTCACTAATACTAACACTCACTAATACTCACTAATACTAACACTCACTAATACTAATACTAACACTCATTAATACTCACTAATACTAACACTCACTAACACTCATTAATACTCACTAATACTAACACTCACTAATACTAACACTCACTAACACTCACTAATACTCAGTAATACTAACACTCACTAATACTACCACTCACTAACTCACTAATACTAACACTCAGTAATGTTCACTAATATTTACTAATGCCCACACTCACTCACTAATATTTACTAATGCCCAAAAATACAAATACCCACTAATGCTCACTAATACTTACACTAAGCAAAATATAAATACTCACTAATACTCACACACAAAAAATAATCATAAACACTGACACACTACAAGAATACTCATACTCAGCAAAATACAACAAATACTACAATAATACTGCACAATACCCACAAACACTAAAAAATACAAATACTCAAATACTCACACTCAAAAATTAACCCATATATATACACTACAGTAATACTCATAAATACTCCCAAATTGTAATAAATACAAATACAACTAGTCACAAACACACAGAGAAGTGAGGGAAAGGATGTGAGGATGGAGAGAAACAGGAAGCTCACCATGTTGAACTGCTGCTGGAGTTTCTCATTCGCATAGTTGATACAGAACTGCTCGAAACTGTTAATCTCGAAGGTTTCAAACCTGAAAGAAAATATTTGTATTTAATTATATTATTTATAACATGATCATTTATTATGTTAACATTATTATTATTATTATTATTATTATTATTATCTGAGATTGCTACAACTTGAATCTAAAGGTTCCCATGGGGAAAGTTCCTCATCTTCAGAGACGGGTTACACACGGGTTCACGTTCAGATGATTAAAATTAGATTAAAAATCACATAATGAAACGACTAATCTGATATGATCACAATATGAGTCGAGACTATCACTAATATATCAGAGCATGAACTAGTGGTAATGATGAGACTATTCACTGGTTTCATTTAACAGAAGGACTTTTTTTTTATTCAGCAGCACAGAGAACAGCACCTGATCCAGCTCAGACTCCGCCCCCTAACTCTCATGTAGTTTCTGACGTGTACTGAACCATGTAGCTACACACCCGTAGATGTCGAGGACACCGATGAACGAGTGCTGCTTGACGGACGAGTGCAGCGCCTTGTTGACGTGCTCCACGATCCAGTTGAACAGTTTGGCGTAGATGTGTTTGGCCAGAGCGTCTCTGGAGTTCATGGCCTGCAATCGGGGAACCGGTTTGATGTAGGTCTCAGACGCCGTCTTCAGCTTCTTATGGCACAGCCAGTGAGCCATGTCCTGATAGGCCACGCCCAGCAGATCACAGAACACACTCAGGTGCCCGTTATTGGGCTGAAGAGAGGGAGGGGCAAGATGAAGAACCAATCAGTAGACAAGGTTATGACATCATCACACTTCTCGACCCGATCATTCTATGTTCACTATGTGTGTGTGTGTGTGTGTGTGTGTGTGTGTAAACTCACTGGTATGATGCTGCTGTCTGCGTCTCTGTCCTTCACCTCCACATTGCCTAGGTGCAAGATGGCCGCCAGGACCTGGAACAGCCCAATCTGATAGGACTCGTTAATGCCTGAAGATAACAACACACAACTGTTACACAACACATACATGATACTACACATAATCATTACACTACACTACACACACACAACACTATTACACTACACTGCTCATTATTCTACACACAACACCTTATACTACAGTCAACAGTTTACTACACACTAGTTACACTACACTAACATCACCACACATTATACATCACAATTACACAATACTAACAAACTCACTACACACTATACTACACTACTGTATACTACATACACACACTATTACACTATACTAATAACACACTCTACAGACTATACTACACACTACTATATACTACATACACACACTATTACACTATAATAACACACTCTACAGACTATACTACACACTACTGTATACTACATACACACACACTATTACACTATACTAATAACACACTCTACAGACTATACTACACACTACTGTATACTACATACACACACTATTACACTATACTAATAACACACTCTACAGACTATACTACACACTACTGTATACTACATACACACACTATTACACTATACTAATAACACACTCTACAGACTATACTACACACTACTGTATACTACATACACACACTATTACACTATACTAATAACACACTCTACAGACTATACTACACACTACTGTATACTACATACACACACTATTACACTATACTAATAACACACTCTACAAACTATACTACACACTACTGTATACTACATACACACACTATTACACTATACTAATAACACACTCTACAGACTATACTACACACTACTGTATACTACATACACACACTATTACACTATACTAATAACACACTCTACAGACTATACTACACACTACTGTATACTACATACACACACTAGTACACTATACTAATAACACACTCTACAGACTATACTACACACTACTATATACTACATACACACACTATTACACTATACTATTAACACACTCTACAGACTATACTACACACTACTATATACTACATACACACACTATTACACTATAATAACACACTCTACAGACTATACTACACACTACTATATACTACATACACACACTATTACACTATACTAATAACACACTCTACAGACTATACTACACACTACTATATACTACATACACACACTATTACACTATACTAATAACACACTCTACAGACTATACTACACACTACTATATACTACATACACACACTATTACGCTATACGAATAACACACTCTACAAACTATACTACACACTACTATATACTACATACACACACTATTACACTATACTAATAACACACTCTACAGACTATACTACACACTACTATATAGTACATACACACACTATTACACTATACTAATAACACACTCTACAGACTATACTACACACTACTGTATACTACATACACACACTATTACGCTATACGAATAACACACTCTACAAACTATACTACACACTACTATATACTACATACACACACTATTACACTATAATAACACACTCTACAGACTATACTACACACTACTATATACTACATACACACACTATTACACTATACTAATAACACACTCTACAGACTATACTACACACTACTATATACTACATACACACACTATTACACTATACTAATAACACACTCTACAGACTATACTACACACTACTATATACTACATACACACACTATTACACTATAATAACACACTCTACAAACTATACTACACACTACTATATACTACATACACACACTATTACACTATACTAATAACACACTCTACAGACTATACTACACACTACTATATACTACATACACACACTATTACACTATACTAATAACACACTCTACAGACTATACTACACACTACTGTATACTACATACACACACTATTACACTATACTATTAACACACTCTACAGACTATACTACACACTACTATATACTACATACACACACTATTACGCTATACTAATAACACACTCTACAGACTATACTACACACTACTATATACTACATACACACACTATTACGCTATACGAATAACACACTCTACAGACTATACTACACACTACTATATACTACATACACACACTATTACACTATACTAATAACACACTCTACAGACTATACTACACACTACTATATACTACATACACACACTATTACACTATACTAATAACACACTCTACAGACTATACTACACACTACTATATAGTACATACACACACTATTACACTATACTAATAACACACTCTACAGACTATACTACACACTACTGTATACTACATACACACACTATTACGCTATACGAATAACACACTCTACAAACTATACTACACACTACTATATACTACATACACACACTATTACGCTATACGAATAACACACTCTACAAACTATACTACACACTACTGTATACTACTACACACTACTGTATACTACATACACACACTAGTACACTATACTAATAACACACTCTACAGGTCTTTACCCAGCAGTGTGAAGGCATTCCTGGTAATCGACATCTCCTTCGGATCGTCCACTCCCTCGATGACAGGGTTCCGGCCCTGTTTGGTGTAGTGGAAGTCAGTTGCATTGCCTGCACACACACACACACACACACACACACACAATAATGATAAATTGCTAATTTTTAATAATAACCAGGATAAAGAATATATATTGCTTCCCTCAGACATGACCACTGAGAGACCTGCGGTGTTTAAATCCTACACTGGAGATTATGCTAACTTTAACTAGTTAGCAAAATTTGAAACGAAAAATAACCAGAAATCATTAAGAACATCTATGAATATAACCTTAAACACAAAGGAGTATGTGAGCTACATGACTAACCTGACTGTAGTGTAACGTATAACTAGCTCTACAACGCTAGCTAGCATGTCACTTTCAGCTACTCAGTTATGATTACTCAGTTTGTTTTTGTTAGCTGGATAAATTTAAAAGGGGAATGTGATTCAGAATTCCATGGAAAACAGAAAAAGGGAAAGTGTTAGCAACGTCACTCAGTCAACACGGAGTGTCCAGGATACTGTTACAGTGTGTGTAAATATCAGACAGACACCACATGCTCTGCAACACAACATACTGGATAGTTAGCTTCATCAACATAGCTAGCAAGTTCTATATCCTGAGTGTTACTTTATAAAAGTGTTAATTAATGCAGACATTTTCAATCTCACTATAAAAAACCCACAGACAATAATTTAAATGGTGAGTTTTACGGTTGTGTGTGTAATATTAAGGTGTATCTGATCATTAGCACACACTCAATTTACAACAAACAGGAAGTGATGTAAAATACAGGAAAAAGCCCAAGTACAGACACCGCTGGAGAGATTAAAGGAGACACAGCCTGTTGCTTGGCAACAGAACAGTGAATGTGAGGCATTACATCAAACACATGTGCACGCACACACACACGTACACACACCCCTCATTAATGGGGTGTCAGTTGGACAGAAAGTCAGTGGAGCCGGAAGCCAGAGCATGAGAGGACAGAGCCAGCAGTGTGTGTGTGTGTGTGTGTGTGTGTGTGTGTGAGTGAGAGCGTGAGAGACACTACGCATTTGTACTTGGCTATATAGGTGTGTGTGTGTTAATATGCAGATGGTGTGTGTGTGTGTGTGTGAATATACAGGTGGTGTATGTGTCCGTGTGTGTGTGTGTGTGTGTGTTAATATACAGGTGGTGTGTGTGCGCTAGTAAATGACAGTGTGTAAGAACACAAGCTGTCCCTCTGCGGGAAAGATCTGATTCCCAGTTTCCATGCTGCAGCAACACACACACACACACACATACGCACGCACTCACGCATGCACACACGCACACACATACATTATATATATATATATATATATATACATATATACACACACATATATAATTTATTGTTTGTGTGTGTGTGTGTAACACTCACTGAGTTTCAGGGTCTTGAACTCAGGAAGGTGGGAGGAGGCACAGAGCTGGTAGAAGATGTGATAATTCCTCTCCTCATCCGCCTGCAGAAAGATGGAGAGAGAGTGATGAACAGCACGAGAAAAGAGATAAAGATTCATCAGAAGACAAAACCAGGAAACGTTCCTGCATTCAGACGGAGCGTCTTCACTCCAACTGTAGACAGAACTTCATTATGTTATGCTACTAGCTAGTTATAGACCTAACATGTTAGCATGCTAGTCAGTTAGTTGACTAGGATGAGCTACGCTAATACGGATACTGACAGCCTGATCAAACAGGATATTCTAGCTAACTGGCATGCTAATTTAATTTAATAGCATACTAACTAGCTTGTAGCCTTAAGGAACACATTCCCACATGTGTGTCATGTGACTTATACGTCCGAGAGCTTTAAAACTTTCACTTTATCACATTTAGCATCATGCTAGTCTGACTGCAGACTCAGGACACACACACACAGAATAAGTGTGTGTGTTTATATAACACTGTACCTTTCATGCTTAACTTCGTTATCCTCACTCCTGATTAGCCTTAAAGCACATTGATGCTAACCTAACTCCAGTCGAGGAACAGCAGCACTGGCAACATGTTTAGTCAGCTAAAAAAAGTTTCTCAGTTTGCAGCAGCTATCTAGCTATTAGTGTGCGAGCTAATAGGCTAATTAGGTCACTACACCAGACCTAATAAACATGATGGAGCTTAGTATTGCATTATGGGTTATACACATAGAGCATCAGCCACTGAGAATAACACTTACCTGTCTGACCATCTACCTGTCTGTGTCAGTCTGTCTAACTATCTAGTCTAAAATAATTGGCTCTAATAAAAAAAATAAAAAATCACGAAAACAGCAAGTGTGTAAGTGTTAACTGGGTGCCAAAACTCATGCTTTCAGTAACACGTCTTCAAGGAAGCTTCAAGCTTTAAACCGAATGACAAAGAAAAGCATGGTGCGACTCTCACCTGAAAGACGACTCGCGACTTCTCCAGCAGGTACGTCCTCATGTTAGCGCCGATGATGTGGTAGCGCTTGTCGAAGCCGATCTCGATGTACTTCCCGAAGCGGCTGCTGTTGTCGTTCCTGGTGGTTTTGGCGTTTCCTATGGCCTGAGGGAGAGAGACAAGCGGGTATAGTTTTGATAATAGAGTGTGTGTGTGTGTGTGTGTACGTACATGAGTGTGTGCAGAACATTTTGTATATATGTGCGTGTGTTTACAGAATCTCCATTTCTCTGCAATAGTTCAGGAAATCGATGCTGAACCTTCTTTCACAGCAAAGCATCATGGGAAATCATGGGGGTCCCCCGGGACTGTATTCGGCAGCACAGTCTCATTTGTCTGTTTTTTTTGGAACAGTGTGAGCCTCTAGGAGGAAAAAATCTAAATCTATTTCTATCTGTTTAAGCAGGAATATTAAAGCACAACACACACTTTTCTGCTAACGATTAAAGCAGAATGTTAGTGCGACTAACATGTTATGCTAACTCGCTTTCATTAATCATTAGCCAAGTTAAGATTTAGCTGCTGCTGCTGCTGCACTCGGATGCTAATCACATTAGCTTTCTCGGAGTCCATGACACGGCTTACATGTGAAGACTTGGTACATTCCATTAAACACACAGTGGTTCTCTCTCACACACACACCTACAGCCTAGTTCTGACCTTCTGACCTTATGCTTGGAGTTAGAGAGCACATACTAGAAAGCTCAGTATCAGAGCAGGTGAGATATTAGAAGAGAATGTGTGTAAGAGCGAGAGCAGAGCCACTGTGTAGTGAAGGAACAGATTATAGAAGATCCTTTGGTGTGAAGTCTACAGAAGCGGTGTGAGATTCACCTCGATCTTTCAGCAGTGCCTGAGCAAACTGAGCTTCTGTTCATCCATGGAGATCCACCCAGATGTCCAGATCTTGTGATCTCGAGGTAAACCATGCACAACGCTCCTGGCTTCTGGCAGGTCTTCCCCTGCACACCATCTGACCCTACTGAACCTTCTCAGATTCTCCCAACACCACTGCATTACTACACTACACTATCTCCACCTGCTTCCTTTAGCTGCCCACATCAGATTTAAAACACTGACACTCACCTACAAAGCCCAAAATGGACCAGAGCCCACATTCTGCACCACGCTCTGAACCCACCACCTGAGGAGGACCTGAGCGCATCAGCAGCTACCTTCAAACAACACTAATGAGCTGGCCCTTCACCAAGCACACTGTGCTCTTTGGGTTCAGCCAGGCTTTCAGACTGATGGTACTCCTTGTCCCTGACCTAGTGATCCAGCATGGGTATGTGTATGTGAAAGTTCTTCTGGATGTTCCTGTGGATGTTTCTGGCTCATTACCTCCATGATGGGGTTTGAGGCGAGCACTTTCTCCTCCACGTTGGCCTCACTGGCTGAGCCGCTCACCGTAGCGAAATATCGCATTGCGTATTTGGCTGAAACCGTCTTCCCTGCGCCGGACTCCCCGCTGACGATGATGGACTGGTTCCTCTCGTCTCTGAGATGAAGAAATAAAGATAAACAGAAAGATAAATGCATTGTCCATGTGTCTTGATAACACATGGAAGGAGAGGAAAGCATTTTTTATGACTATTTATGTCTCGTTTTTTTAATGAGATAGTTACAAAAGGAGAATGAAATGATGTATATACGCAAACTCTGTGGTAGTCTGTGTGTGTGTGTGTGTGTGTGTGTGTGTGTTAGTCTGTGTGTGTGTGTGTGTGTGTGTGTGTGTGTGTGTGTGTGTGTGTGTGAGACTAGATTATTTGCTGCAGCATGCAGTGAGATGACCTAGAAACCATAGTCTCATAGACACCCTGCAAACACACACACACACACACACAAATACACATCTACATACACTTTCACACACCTGGCCATCTGTTTGTAGGCCTCCTCAGCCACGGCGAATATGTGTGGGTCCATGTCTCCCATGTTCTGTCCGCTGTAAGCGTTAATGATGTCCGTGCCATAGATGGGCAGTGTTTCATACGGATTAATGGCCACCAACACAATACCTAATTATAGAGGAAAGAGAGAGAACGCTATTCAGTATTCCAGAAACTCCAGAGAAGATCGGAAATGGATTCTCTCAATTAATCTCAGCCATTTTCAGTAGATGTTATATTTTCTTGACCCTATATTACACCATATGCAATGTAGGGAAATTTTCTTACAGAACAGTGTAGAGAACTTGTGTTAATGCATGTAGATATGTGTGTGTGTGTGTGTGTGTGTGTGTGTTTACCGCAGTAAGTATAGATGAGTTTGGAGTCGATGAAGCGCACTTTCAGGTTGTGTAACACGGCCGGTTCGTGAAGGTAACTCAGAGCCGTCAGGTCATTTTCTCCCACCAGGATGTCGGGGTTCCTCAGGTGAGGAAGAGCTTTCGTCTTCGGGTCCAACTTGTGCTCCAGATACTTACACGCAAAAACACACAATAAGAACTTTCTGAATTTACTTCAAAATTTAGCTCGAACAAAGCATTCTCTGTTTCTTACTTATTTTCTCACAGCTGAGTTAAGCGGATATTTTAGTTTTTATAGGAAACATTGAGAAGGAGGAACAGCCTGTAGCCTCTTTAATACAGATAACAGTGAGATTTTAGCCTCTGGGACACAGAGAAGAAAAGAAGCGAAGGGAAACCTAAGAGAGAGAGAGAGGCGTCAGCCTACAGGAGATAATGAAGAGCCTACAGAAGAATGAAGTGACAGTCTTAGAGAAACGAGGGAAGAGCTTATGGGAGAAAATGAACAGCCTATGAGAGAGAAGATAAGAAGGAACAGCCAATAAAAAAAAGAAGAAGACATGGCATATGGGGGAGAAGGAAGAGTCTACAATAGACAAGAAACAGTCTATGGGAGAGAAGGAACAGCTGAGAGGAGAAAAAGAAGAGTCTACAGGAGAAAAGGAACAGCTAATAATAAAAATAACATATAGGAAAGAAGGAAGAGACTACAAACAAACTCTAGACACTAAACATGTTCTGACTGAGCAGGAGTTTTACACACAAACACACACACACACACACACACACACACACACACACACACTTACCGAGCCATCTTCGAGCTGCAGGTGCAGTGATGCGTCCCCCTGTTTGTAGTCTTTAGTGAGCTCTGCTGACCTCCACACATCCTCAGGGTCGGGGATCCACACCCGAGCATACTGCAACACACACACACACACACACACACACACACACGGTTAAACACATACATTCAAAGATAATTATCTATTAGCATTATTTGTAACAACATGTGCTCAAGCTCTTCAGTTCCTTATAGCAGGATGTGACAGTGAGGTGTAGTTAGCTTTATACAGAACACGGATTAGCCTCAAACACTCATCACAACACATTAATTAAATATAATACAACTAAATCCTCCAAACTATTAGCAGCTACAAAGAGATGGGGGTTTAAGGAGATTTAAAAAGCCTCTCTCTCTCACGCATACACACACACACACACACACACACACACACACAGAGCAGAAGGTCAGCTGACTGGACTGACAGCCATGTGAAACACACTAAGAAGCAGAATCACATGAAGCAGCAAAACACAACGCGACAGAAAGAGATTAAAATCACAATTCCGCTGCATTTCAACGGCTAAAACAAAATATTCTGGCAAACTGTTGCTAGGCAACTGAGAAAACCTTAAGCTAGAAAAGCACAGAGGCTAACAATTTAGCTAGCTCATAGCCATCTGTCTCTTACATGTAATGTAAACAAAATGTGACTGCGGAAACAACATAAAATGATCAAGAATATCAACATTTCCCTCAGATGTGCTGGCTAGTTACTGAAAAGCGACTCAGCTATAAAACTATATGATGCAATTAGACGTAGCATCAACTGCTAATCAGTAAGTTTCGCCACATTGGAAAAACTAATAAAGAAAGAGTCAAATTAGTTTTGAGGAGTATATCTTTCAAGAATGTTAATGTTTTGTGTTGTTTCCATGGCCACTGTATGAATAAAAAGACAGGATGGCTACACGCTAGCTCGGTGAACTTTCACCCTGAATTCCTAGCCAGCCTCCAAACTTCCGAATGCTAACGTGTTCACTCGTTTTCCTACAGAATACCTCATGTTCACTTTCTCATTCCGAGTTATAGCGCATGATTCAGCTAGCTAGCACACGGGTGTAGGGATTAGCAACATTTACCTCAGACATGCTGCTAGATTACTGAGATAATAAAGAACTGGATCAAGCCTGACAAAATTATTTACCTCAGTAACAGAAAACAACAAAAAACATTAGCAGTAAACATTAACAGCTATCACTGGTTAAAAAAAAAAAAAATAGAAGAAAGAGCTAAAAACTTTTTTTTTCAGTTTAACATTAAATTAAGGCTTTTGTTACTTTCTTTTATTAATATTTTCATGCACATTTTTTACTTTTACATTATATTAATGAATGCATTTTAATTACATTTTTTAAAATTATTAAAATATTTACTTGTTTATTTAAAAAATATATTTACTTTATATTATGTTATGTTTGTTAGATCTGAAATGTTTACAAAATGTACTATTTTATATTTTAAATTCTGTTTTTTTTTTTTTTTAAAATATCATATTATAATGTGAATATCAAAATCAGAACCAGTGTTAAAGATTTTTAAAATCTTTTATTTATTTATTTGTTTGTTTGTTTATTTTTTTTATGAAAACTTTACAGCAGAAATGCAGATTAGATGCTGTTTTTCCAAATGAAACACTGGTGTGATGGTGATATTTTGTCTCTGATTACTCTATCGAATACAAATATCCCTTACTGAGATATAATAATAATAATAATAATAATAATAATAATAATAATAATAATAATAAAGAGTGTGATTAAGTTCTCGGCAGATCAGGTCAGTGGATGTGTTATGGGAGGAGTGTACAGTGTGATGAGGTTCTTTATCACAAGGAGAAAATTTCACCATCAGAACTGACACACGATCAAATCACAGGATATGATTCAGGGTGTGTGTGGGTGTGTGTGGGTGTGTGCGTGTGTGTGTGTAAGGGTTGGTATTTCACTGGAAGCTGTAGCAGCGTGTAAAGACTTGAGCGATGCCTCAAACCTGCGTGCCTTTGGCAACAAATTTCCTCACAGACTAAACCCACTGAAATCCACACACACTTTCTCCAAAAACGTCGTAAACACGTGCGAAGAGACATAATACAAACAGCAGCGACAGCTCATCTTTACAGCTGTGCTACTTTTCCTCGTATTATTTTGATTACTGCACTTCGTATTCTGTATAACTCTCTTTTTACAATCGTATTAAATCACATTTTTAACCTTAGATTAAAATAAAACATGTAAACTGGACAGTTCTATTATATCTTTCTTCCATCACTGCTATCATGGACTACATTTTTGCCATTTAAAATAAAATATTTGACTTATACTTTTTTTTTTTTTTTACAGTGTAAAGCTTATTATTGTTATTTTAATTAATTTTAAATAAAAATAAGATTACTATTTATAATTAGAACCACAGAATTGGGCTGTGCATGTGGAATCTGTGAGAACTGGTTATAAAGATTATTAAAGCATTCCTGCCCTTTAAATCTGGAAGGCGGAGCCTAAGAAAGGGGGTGGAGTAATAACAAACAGCACTGAACAAGAAACAGTGGAAAAATCTTAAGACAAACTTCAAACTTCATTTTTTATCTCATTCACCACATTAGATCAGACACGATAAAGTATGGGATCATTACCCATCAGATGTCTGACTCCTGGCTGTTGTAGGGTTGTGTACGTTTTATTTTCTATTAAATAATCCACATCTATTATACAATACACTGGGATGTTTTCCCCCCAGCAGGAGGCATGTGTCAGTGTTATAAACATGATTTATAATCTTTAATATCTAGGACTGTTTGTTTGTATGTTTATTGTTTCTTATGTTCTGTAAAGCTGCTTTGAGACAATGCTCTTTGTTAAAAGCGCTATACAAATAAAATTGAATTAAATTGAATTGAATTTATAATTTTTTACAGTCCTCCACACGTGGCCGATAACCATGTTGAGACTGAATCAGATTTGCATCTGCATGCTGAACATCTGTGTCTCTCTCTCAGGTCTAAAAAGGAGAAACACGAGAAGCTCTCACCATCACAAACCCAGAAATCCCTCCATCACTCTATAAAACTTCATTTAGAACTGAAGAGATTTAACCACACTGTGTAGCATTACAGCTAACGGTGGAACGAGAACTCTGTGTAGCATTACAGCTAACGGTGGAACGAGAACTCTGTGTAGCATTACAGCTAATGGTTGAACAAGACGTAAGAAGGAAATGTAATTTCACAGACAAGCTTGAAATATTACAGATAAAGGTGCATCGTGATATTAAAGGGGTGGTGGTATATCAAGTGGTTAAGGCTCTGGGGTTGTCGATTGGAAGATCAGGGTTCAAGCCTCAGCACTGCCAAGCTGCCACCATTGGGCCCTTGAGCAAAGCTTTCAATCCCCCAGGTCCAGGTCCAGGTCCAGGGGCAATGCATCATGGCTGAACCTGTGCTCTGACCCCAACCCTCCATGTACTGTGCAGTAACGAATATGTGACAAATAAAGGCTATTTAACTTAACTAGCTACCATGTAGCATCCCAAAAAATTTGTACCGGTTCAGAACACCTTGCAGCATTACAGCTAAATGTTTAATGCTATGGCTAAAAGAATCTAGCGTTAGGACTGAACATGTAACACTACAACTGAACGCGTAACATTAGGACTGAACATGTAACACTACAACTGAACGTGTAACATTAGGACTGAACATGTAACACTACAACTGAACGCGTAACATTAGGACTGAACATGTAACACTACAACTGAACGCGTAACATTAGGACTGAACATGTAACACTACAACTGAACGTGTAACATTAGGACTGAACATGTAACACTACAACTGAACGCGTAACATTAGGACTGAACATGTAACACTACAACTGAACGCGTAACATTAGGACTGAACATGTAACACTACAACTGAACGTGTAACATTAGGACTGAACATGTAACACTACAACTGAACGTGTAACATTAGGACTGAACATGTAACACTACAACTGAACGCGTAACATTAGGACTGAACATGTAACACTACAACTGAACGTGTAACATTAGGACTGAACATGTAACACTACAACTGAACGTGTAACATTAGGACTGAACATGTAACACTACAACTGAACGCGTAACATTAGGACTGAACATGTAACACTACAACTGAACGCGTAACATTAGGACTGAACATGTAACACTACAACTGAACGTGTAACATTAGGACTGAACATGTAACACTACAACTGAACGTGTAACATTAGGACTGAACATGTAACACTACAACTGAACGCGTAACATTAGGACTGAACATGTAACACTACAACTGAACGTGTAACATTAGGACTGAACATGTAACACTACAACTGAACGTGTAACACTACAACTGAACGCGTAACATTAGGACTGAACATGTAACACTACAACTGAATGTGTAACATTAGGACTGAACATGTAACACTACAACTGAACGTGTAACATTAGGACTGAACATGTAACACTACAACTGAACGTGTAACATTGTGGATAAAAGATTGTAATATTGTAGCTAGACGCATCACATCGCGGCAAACATATGCAACACCACAGCTAATTATATAATGTAACATTACAGCTAAACATGTGACATTATGGCTTAACGTGTAAATGTGTATGGTTCTATCTCTCCGTCTGTGTCTCTCTCTCTCTCTGTTACAGCAGGTCTAAAAAATTCAGGACAGACTGAAACAGTGAATCTAAGAAATGATGACTCATGAAGGAAAAAAAAGAAAAACACGACCAACCACGCCACAGACGCAACCCAATAAGCCATCGCCATGGCAACGGTGCAGGTCTAAAAGCGTACACATTTCTCAAGCACGATTCAGCATGAACTCACTGGCATTACAAAACACACACACACACACACACACACTGCAGAGACTTTCATTAATAACACATAATAAAAAGCTTGAATGAAATGCAGTCTTATGGAGTGTGATGATACATGAGAGCAGAGGGGACGCTAATCTGATCATGTCTATCATTACATTTGATTAGAAATACAAGTATATTAGAGCCACAGAGATTTGCATAAGTACTCACGCCCCACCCCCTCTTGAACTTTTCCACATTTTGTAGTGGAACAGAAATGTCCTTCATTAGGATTACACTCATGAACAACAAAAAAAACACATGATATTGTTGAAATATTCTATTCTATTCTAAACAGATGTTCTACAGAGTGTGTGGTCTGACTTTTCTTCAGTTCAACTTTAGGTCTGACGTGATTAGTTCCCATTTAAAAACTTCTAAACACATACATCATCTCCTTAAATATGAATAGAAGAAAGGTTTACAAAGAAAAATAAAGGCTGGATGAAGGTAGCAGAGCACAGCGGTGCCTCTGGTGAGTATGTAGCTAAGACAGTTAGCTTGTTTTAATAACAAAGCAGAGCATGTACTATAAATCACACACATGATTTTCAGAAACAATTACTGTGTTACTGAATTTGGGCTGAACTCACTGGCAGTAGCTGTAGGATAAACTTTTTTGCTACCACCTTTTCGTACTGTGTTAAAAAACTATGCTCAACAGGCCACACCCCCAAAAGGCAAAAACCATGCTGAACAGGCCACACTCCCAAGAGGCAAAAATTATGCTGAACAGGCCACACCCCCAAGAGGCAAAAACCATGTTGAACAGACCCCCAAGTGACAAACAATGCTGAACAGGCCACGCCCCCAAAAGACATAAACTATGTTGAACGGGCCACACCCCCAAGACACCAAAACAATGCTGAACAGGCCATGCCCCCAGGAGAAAACATTGCTGAAGAGGCTACGCCCCTAATAAGAAAAAACAATGCTGAACAGGCCACCTCAGCAAAATACAAAAAGAAAAAAAAAAAGCTCTCAAACAACACAAATTAATCAGACAGCATACGACCTGTGCTGCTGGCAAACACACTGCTGGCTAACATGGAACCTCTGTGTGTGTGTGTGTGTGGAACCTTGGGTCCTCTGGGAGAACCTGCCCCAGAACCAGGCTCCTAGCAACAGACAGGCGTGAACAAGAGAACTGTGTGTAAAAATAGAAGCTCATCATGAACTGCTTCACACGTTGTTGGAGAAGCTACTGCCAACACACACACACACACACACACACACACACACACACACACACACACACAATGCTCACCCACCAATCACTGCTGTGAACACATCTGCTCTCCTTCTTTCTCTCCATCCTCCATGCTGCTCTCTTTCCACACACACACATTCTTATAGTTAGTGGTTTAGCATTGTGTAGTAACACCATTTGTACATAAACGTCTTCATAAATGACCTCACAGACTCATTTACATATTCACTGAATCCTCACAATCATCTGCAGATCAAAATTCATTTCTTGTACAAATAATCGGTACATAACATACGAAGCAGATCAACCGTTATTCCTTATTCATAAATGTATAATCTCTGAAGAGTGAAATCTCTTTTTCCCTCTGACTGGATTTTCATAATCACTGCACTTCCTGCTCAAATGATCCTGTGAACAATTTACAAATTATACTGAAACAATCAGAAAAGAGATAGAGATGAGAATGTAATATCAGCACATGCCTAATTATTCATGCACATACTTAATGATGCTTCCTAACACACACACACACACACACACACACACACACACACACAGCGCTTCACTTAAAGCCTAAGTAACTTTTTGCAGCCTCGAGGCGTCGTTTATTAAATCCTGATGATGATGATATTTTCAGTAACTGTATTAATCTTATAAATGAAAAAAGGCAAATCTTCCAAATGGCTGGTTTTACAATTCTAGATCACAATAAGCTCTGCTCAGTTCTGTGCTCTGATTGGTCAGAATCTGTTAATTACTTTTCAATAAGATTAGCTAGGACAGTCACGCAGGTTTATATTAAATAGGAAAAACTATGCTGAACAGACCCCTCCCCCAAGAGACATAAACAATGCAGAACAGACCACACCCCCAAGAGACATAAACAATGCTGAACAGGCCACACCCCCAAGAGACATAAACAATGCAGAACAGACCACACCCCCAAGAGTCAAACAATGCTGAAGAGCTCACACCCCTAAGAAGAAAAAACAATGCTGAACAGGCCACACCCTCAAGAGACATAAACAATGTAGAACAGACCACACCCCCAAGAGAAAAAAAACAATGCCGAAGAGCCCACGCCCCTAAGAAGAAAAAACAATGCTGAACAGGCCACACCCCTGAAAGACATTAACAATGCTGAAGAGGCCACACCCCTAAAAAGAAAAACCTATGCTGAAAAAGGCCGAACCCCCAAGAGAAAAAAACTATGTTGAACAGGCCACACCTCCAAGAGACAAAAAAACAGAAACCCCTGCTCTCAAACGACAGACGATCAGACAGTAGCACAGGTTTATATTAATGCACTCGCTCTGATAGGTTATTGTTTCCATAGCAACAGCTGATGCGGTGGATGCTGCTCAAGACGTTGACGGTAAGTGGAGATGTTTGTGTATGATGTGTGGAAGGAGTCTCCAGTGTCAGTGCTGAGTAACAGTCAGAGCTGAAGCTGGGATTTTTTTTTTCCATGGATTTATTCAGCAGCTCTTTCTTCAGTAAAAGACAGACCTGTTCCTTCACGTCTCTTCGTGTGAAGAATTTCTAATTAAATCTGTTGTTTTTATTGTCCTCCGGAGCGAAGGATACTGTCTGCTTTCTCGCGAAGGAACAGCAGCTCAAATCCAATTAGAAAAGGAATGAGAGCTTGTCTTCTCGGGCTCGCGTGGCATGTCCAGGTTTGTTTAAACACCCGAGGATGAGTTGGGTTGGAATGCTAATGTCACAGAGGAAGAGGAAGAGAGTGAGAGTGGGATTTTCTATAGACTCGTTTATTTCGTTTTTTTAAACTAGAGAACGGATCGTCTTGTGAGTCGCCCTTTCATAAGCGATTACATGAGCTTACATCATGTCCTACACACGGAGCCCAGATGACTGCAGGCACTGGAAGTGTAACACACATGACCGTGAGATCAGCATTTACTTTTGTTCATGCATGAACCCTGGAGATACGAGCAGAGTCAAGATGAACGACACGACAGACGTGTGAAGCTTAAAGTAAACGTTAATGTACAGAGAATTTACTGTGATGTTCCCTGAGCTACAGACACAGTGTGATAATTATATAAAAAAAATCTGATGAATATTAAAATATCTGGCTTTGGTTCTCAGCCCAGAGTTTCTCAGAACTTCATCCAAATAATATCTGAAGCAACTTGTTTTAAATGTAGTTGAAATGTAGTGTAAACTGTAATATCTCTCAGTTACATCACTTCCTCCAGCCGATTCTCGCTTTGTAATCATTAAACCGGAGGATTTCTCTTCGCTACTTCCTGTTTAGACGCACGGCTGTGACATCATCAGGACTGAACAGAACCAGCCATGATAGTAATAATATCATCACGTAGAAACACAAGACAGGAGAGGAGTCTAACAGGGTAAAAACACACACACACACACACACACACACACACACACACAATTACAGCAATTACTATGAACACTGACTCCGCCCCTTACACCAAGCTATTAGCCTGTCTACAGAGTAAAACTGTTCTACATGTAAAACACTCTGTATCTCTGAGAAAAAAACAAGTCAGAAAGAAACAGAAGGAGAGAAAGACAGAAAACGAGAGGGAGAGGGAGAGGGAAAGGGAGAGAGAGAGACAGTGAGAGATGGATGGATGGATAAACAAAGACGGAGACAGAGATGGGGCAAACTGACAGAAATGAAGAGCCAGAAAAAGAAAGATAGAGAGAGATGGAGAGAGGCAGACAGACAGAGAGAGAAAGACAGAGATAAACAAGAGAGAGATAGAGAGAGAGATGGATGGGTGGATAGAACAATGACGATGGATGGAAGAATGGATGAACAAAGATGGAGAGAGAGATTGAGACGGGGCAGACTGACAGAAATAAAGAGACAGAAAAAAGTAAGATAGACAGAGAGATGGAGAGAGAGACAAACAAAGAATAAGAGAGAAAGAGAGTGTGAGAGAGACTGCGGGAGGCAGATAGACCAGGAGAGACAAAAAAGAGAGAAAAACAGATGGAGAGACAGAGAGAGAGAGACAGAGAGAGAGAGAGAGGAGCAGTGTGTAAATCTCACATAGTTTCAGTGTAGACTATCACATGATGGCGGCTCATGTGAGACTCGGCTGCTTCCTCGACCCTCAACCTCAAAACCTCAAATAATGAGAGGCGTTTAATCTGCAGTGTAATCTCAGAGAGACGAGACCAACATCCCATAATAATCCGTAGTGCAATACAACAGTGTGTGTGTGTGTGTGTTTGTGTGAGATAGAGCAGAGCCACTGATACTAACCTGACACAACCTGAGGATTTGATCCTTCTAATGTTTACAGAATGATGGCATACGTTTTATCCATTTCTAGTTACATGAAACGAGTTCATTCCTGTTCTCACTTACGTTATAGCAGCTACAAACAGTCGCGTTTGATGTTTAAGCCTGATGTGCATGTGTTACCATAGAAACTTCTCTGTCCTGAAGATGTGTGAAAAGCTTCACCTCTGACTGACACTGGAGACTCCTTCCACTTTCTCCTCACAGAAAGTCAACACCTCCGTGTTTTTCTCTTACTGTTCCACTCAGAACATTAATGTAGACATGTGATGTGCAGCTGCACTCCTGTCAGAGCTGCTGTTAAACGAACCACCACCTGGTCAGAGCCAATCAGAGTCCGGCGTGATGATTTCATCGGTGAGACGACGATAAACACCGAGCCATCACAAGGAGATCATCATGTGATCACAAATCTCTTTATAAACCACATAAAACTCAAGCTTCATAAAAAACAAAGTCTTGAGTAAACAGCGAGCGCGACCTCCTGATCAGCGCCGAGAGAGAAGGATCGGGCCGAGACGGAGGGGTGTGTGTGTGTGTGTGTGTGTGTTTTACATCTATGACATGCTTCCTCAGGAACTCATCCAAATGTATCGGTGCTAAACTGCCTCTGATGGAATTAGCCAGGTGACAAACCAACACACATCACATAATCCACACCGTGACATCACAAGACGCTCACGCTGCCGATCCTGATGGTCACATGACCGCAGAAAAGCATCCTGCTGCTAGCAACAACACACACACACGAATCCACAGAAATGTTTTTTTAGATAATTAAATATAATTCAACTCAAGTCCAATCCAAAAACTTTTTTTTTCTCTTTTAGGATCTAAAATACACAATAATCCAACACACCACTGAATGTCACAATTCATTTAAAGTCCTTTTTTTAAGCAAATTGATTTTACTTGAGATGTATTATAATATAACAATATATTAATAATTAGATTAGAATAAAATCTAATCAATAAATTCAGAAAATATAGATAACATTAATCATATTATTCAGTTATTTTCATTAATATAAAAATAAAATAATATTCTAAATATATACATTTTATATTATGATAATATATTATTATTTTATGAGAATTTTCTATTATTTTTTTTTTATCTTTAAGGTGTAAATAATCTGTGCTTGAAATAATGTAAATAATTATTTAAATAAACCCTGTGAACATTTTATTTTAAAAATATGATTTTCAATAACAAAGGATTTAATTTCAGAAATATTTAAGAAAGAAAAATGCTTTCTGGCTGAAGAATGTTAAATTTTTTTTATAAATGTTCAAATAGAATAAAACAGTAAACTTTTATATGTCCATTTTCCATTGTGTACCGCTTATCCGATCTATACTCGGGTCACGGGGAGCCTGTGCCTATCTCAGGCATCATTAGGCATCAAGGCAGGATACACCCTGGATGGAGTGCCAACCCATCACGGGGCACACACACACTCTCATTCACTCACACAATCACACACTACGGACAATTTAGAGATGCCAATCAACCTACAATGCATGTTTTTGGACTGTGGGAGGAAACCGGAGCACCCGGAGGAAACCCCCGAGGCACGGGGAGAACATGCACACTCCACACACACACACAGTGAGCGGGAGTGAGACTCGAACCCAGGACGCTGGTGTGAGGCGAACATGCTAACCACTAAGCCGCCCTATTACATGTGAAATATATTAATGTTCATAAATCACTATTTTTAACAAAGTAGAGAAAAGGTTTCAGAAATATTTATTATTGATTACTGTATCGTCGTGACATCGTGTCGTTCGATCCTGCTATGACGTCGTGTTGAATACATGAAAGAGAAAGATTTTACAGCCCTAAAATTATGCACTTTAACCCACAAAAATCCTACAGGTACATAACTTCACAGCTAGCACACATGAGCTAGCGAGCTGTAGCTTTAAAATGTTAGCGAGTGTAAAAAGGTTACGTTTTGATCACAGTGTCAAAGTCAGATAAATATGTGAATTTAAATCATTTAAAGAATTTTTTTTTTCACGTTTCAAAATGACGCAAAAAGCCTTCAAGAACAAACACGCTTTAAAATCCAGCACTTACTTTATAAAACATATAACCCAAGTCCTGGCTCATGGTTATCATCGATATCAGCGTCTCTACCTTACTGGATCCTTTAATCCCACATGAATGATGGATCGATATTTTACTCTGTTTGCGTCACAAAAAATTCTGACTCTTCGTCTGAGTAGCTCTGACGGATCTCTGCTCCTCTGCTGCTTTCCTGAGAGCAACGAGATTCCTTCAGCATCACATGAGAGTGGAAATATAAGAGCTGTTTTGTTTAATGAATCTCTTAAAAGCACAAAAACTCAGTTATTTGTGTGTGACGTGGGAACGGAGGGGTCACAGCGCTGCAGGGTTCTGCTCTCTGATTGGTCAGAGGGTGCTGATGCTAGCTCTGATGCGTTGTGGTTTCTATAGTAACAGCTCATTCACAGAGGAGATGGTTATGTAACGTTTATGGAAGGAGTCTCCAGTGTCAGGGCTTGGTATCAGTCAGAGCTGAAACTCAGAGCTTCTCCTACGTGTTTTGTCTTATTCATTTGAAAAAGAGAGGCTGGTGAGGGAGAGACTGTCAGAGCTCTATAACTGCTGCTATAAACATATGTGAGAACATTAAATGCAACAATAAATGGATAAAAATGTATGAGAAACAATGATAATTGGGAGATTACTGTTCTATAAGAGGAACCGTAAACACTTCAGGATGTTCTGTTACACGTTACTGAAACTTTTATTGGTTTGCTTTGATGCATCACTTGCATAACATCACTCGTTGAGTGAGGTCTCGTCGTTGGCCCCGCCCACTCTGCATCGCTTACAATCACCATTTTTATCACGTCATGTTGCTACTGGGGCGAACTCTGGGTTCATGCTAAAGAATCCAATAAAACTGACGCCTGTGGTACGGTGATGCAATGATGTCAGAGAAAATGGAGGCTCTGTTGCTCTCACTCTGAGGAACTTCATGGTGATGTCAGAGAAAATGGAGGCTCTGTTGCTCTCACTCTGAGGAACTTCATGATGATGTCAGAGAAAATGGAGGCTCTGTTGCTCTCACTCTGAGGAACTTCATGATGATGTCAGAGAAAATGGCGGCTCTGTTGCTCTCACCCTGAGGAACTTCATGGTGATGTCAGAGAAAATGGAGGCTCTGTTGCTCTCACCCTGAGGAACTTCATGGTGATGTCAGAGAAAATGGAGGCTCTGTTGCTCTCACCCTGAGGAACTTCATGGTGATGTCAGAGAAAATGGAGGCTCTGTTGCTCTCACCCTGAGGAACTTCATGGTGATGTCAGAGAAAATGGAGGCTCTGTTGCTCTCACCCTGAGGAACTTCATGGTGATGTCAGAGAAAATGGAGGCTCTGTTGCTCTCACCCTGAGGAACTTCATGGTGATGTCAGAGAAAATGGAGGTTCTGTTGCTCTCACCCTGAGGAACTTCATGGTGATGTCAGAGAAAATGGAGGCTCTGTTGCTCTCACCCTGAGGAACTTCATGGTGATGTCAGAGAAAATGGAGGCTCTGTTGCTCTCACCCTGAGGAACTTCATGGTGATGTCAGAGAAAATGGAGGCTCTGTTGCTCTCACCCTGAGGAACTTCATGGTGATGTCAGAGAAAATGGAGGCTCTGTTGCTCTCACCCTGAGGAACTTCATGATGATGTTGGTTAAGTAACTGAGTCCTGCTTCACTGCATCAATGGAGGATTATTTAGCGGCACATTCACCCACACACCCACAGACACAAAGCAGCGAGTGTTCTTCATAAACCCTATACACACGGAGCAGGACTGCATGACCTGAGAGCAAACGATGTCCGGAGAAATGCGACCTTCATCCTCAGAACCGCAGCCTTCGACAAACTGAAGAGGATTTTTTTTTTTTGTTATCGTGTGCTTTCACTCTCGTTTGCTGGAGCCGTTTTCACAGATGTAGCCTTCATATAACATTTAGGACGCAACCTCATCAATAACATCACAACTGTATCTTTCCACAAACCCACACATTTACTCCCAGCATAGTGGCCTTCTCCGATATTCAGTAGCTGTTTATAAAATCACAATATGCAGCAAACTCCCACAATGCACCACAGCTGTCAATCTGTAAGGTCACAGAACTCGCATAATGCACTGTGACCTACATGTTAAAGGAGCCATGTGGTTTGGGACGTGCCCGCAGTGGACCGACAACAGTGTTTACATGGCCTATATAGTGAGTAGTGTAGGGGTTTAGGACACGCCCCTTTGAACATAGTGTTTCACTACAGCAGAGATTAATGTGTGTTTATGTGAGTCGTCATATGGATTTAAAAACAGTTTAAAGAGACAGAGGATGAGTGAATGTACGGTCGCTAAAAGGAAAAAACACAGCTTGACAGACTTATGACGTCATAAGTCTTACACTTACAGCGCTGACACTGGAGACTCCTTCCTTACATCTTCCATAAACACAATTCTCACAGAAAACCTCACAACGTTAATGACTGCACACGTGATGCGTACAAATCTTCGTTAATTCACTGTTGCTATAGAAACGCTAACGTATTAGAACGAGCGAGCATTCCCGACCAATCAGAAGCCAGAACACAACAGCGCTGAGGTGAAACAGCAACATTAGCTAGGTTTACAGCGAGATGGGATTCGTCCTCTGCCTGGTGGACGCCATATTAAAAACCTGAGTCTGAGTCACATGACCAGCTAGGGGAATAAAACTGACACGCTAGACACTGAAACTAATATTTCCTGTGAAACATCAGCACTGAAACAAAGCCAGACGTCTAAAAATCACCTACAAGATAGACTACAGCTAACAGCATTTCCTCTAATTAAACGCTAATGAATTAGCTCTCGATCTCTCTCTCTCACTCACACACACACACACACACACACACACACACACACACACACACACACACACAGGGCTGTACTCTCTCGAAGGGGGATCTAAAGCTTGAGCGCATTCACAACACAGCAGATGTGAACATGGGGGATGGGTAAAGGCCTCCTCCTTTCTCTCCCTCCATCATCATCATCATCATCATCATCATTCTTCTTCATCACTGTTATCCTCACCATCATCTTGCTATCATTGCAGAGGACATGGAGGAGGCTTGATGATGATGAGGCGAATCACAGCATCAGCATCACACACACACAGACACACAGATACGTCATCTCATCTTCAGCTTAAGCCGTTATAAACACACACACACACACACACAGTTTAATCGTACACATGCATCCTTCGTCCACATGATGAAAGAAAAGGAAAAAAACACAAGGATCAAAAGCCGACATTTCCCCCCGACATTACTTTTATTGCACCTATTGTTTTTGTCCTGTTATTTTTGTCCTAGAAATGAAACATCATCACAAATATCAGGTTTAAATAACATCACACAAGCCACTCTGACCTTCTGAAAGACCGCAATCACAACACAGTGATCACATGTACATCCAATTTCATTTATAGCTCCGCCGCATCTGAAACATCTCATAAATAAATAAATAAATAAATAAAGAGCCGCAGAATGAATTACCTTTGTATAGAGCTCGGACGCAGCCATGACTGCTCTCTCTCTCACTCTCTCTCTCTGTCTCTCTCTCTCTCTCTGTAAATCTCAGTTAGGTGAACATCAGCGCCTCTTCTTCCTTTCTTCCTCCTCCGCTTTCCTTTCTGCTCCTCTTCCTCTCAGTCCAAACGCCTGGGTGTGAGTTTGACTTTAATGCGCGGGCTCGTGTTCGGGCAGGAATCAGTCTCTCTCTCTCTCTCTCTCTCTCTCTCTCTCTCTCTCTCTCTCTCTCTCTCTGTGCATGCTGGGTACATGAGCAAATGATTTAGCGCAGCCGCGTGGTACATGGGAACTACATAGCACCGCCCCCTGCTGGTCAAACACTATGGCGTCAAATTAGCGACGTAAGTATCCTCGTAAAAGAAAAAAAATACACGTAAAAAAAATACACGTAAAAAAGTATAATATACATAAAAGAAAAATAATACACGTAAAAAAAAGAATACACGTAAAAACGTATAATATACATAAAAGAAAAATAATACACGTAAAAAAAAGAATACACGTAAAAACGTATAATATATGTAAAAGAAAAATAATACACGTAAAAAAAGAATACACGTAAAAAAGAATAATATACGTAAAAAAGAATAATACACGTAAAAAATAATACATGTAAAAAAGAATAATATACGTAAAAAAAATAATACACGTAAAAAAATAATACACGTAAAAGAAAAATAATACACGTAAAAAAAGAATACACGTAAAAAAGAATAATATACGTAAAAAAATAATACGTTAAAAAGAATAATACACGAAAAAAAGAATAATACACGTAAAAAATAATACATGTAAAAAAGAATAATATACGTAAAAAAAAATAATACACGTAAAAAAATAATACACGTAAAAGAAAAATAATACACGTAAAAAAAAAATACGCGTAAAAAAGAATACACGTAAAAAAATAATTCATGTAAAAAATAATACACATAAGAAAAATAATAAACGTAAAAAAAATACACGAAAAAAAGAATAATATACGTAAAAAAAATTATACACGTAAAAAAAAATACACGAAAATAAGAATAATACACGTAAAAGAAAAATAATACACGTAAAAAAAAAATACATGTAAAAAAAATAATACACGTAAAAAAGAATACACATAAGAAAAATAATACACGTAAAAAAGAATAATATACGTAAAAAAAGAATACACGTAAAAAAAAGAATACACGAAAAAAAGAATAATATATGTAAAAAAATAATACACGTAAAAGTAAAATAATACACGTAAAAAAAAATAATACACGTAAAAAAAGAATACACGTATAAAAATAATATACGTAAAAAATAATACACATAAGAAAAATAATACACGTAAAAAAGAATAATATACGTAAAAAAATAATACACGTAAAAAAATAATACACGAAAAAAAGAATACACGTATAAAAATAATATACGTAAAAAATAATACACATAAGAAAAATAATACACGTAAAAAAGAATAATATACGTAAAAAAACAATACACGTAAAAAAATAATACACGTAAAAAAAAAATACATGTAAAAAAAATAATACACGTAAAAAAGAATACACATAAGAAAAAAAATACACGAAAAAAAGAATAATATACGTAAAAAAAGAATACACGTAAAAAAAAGAATACACGAAAAAAAGAATAATATACGTAAAAAAATAATACACGTAAAAGTAAAATAATACACGTAAAAAAAAATAATACACGTAAAAAAAGAATACACGTATAAAAATAATATACGTAAAAAATAATACACATAAGAAAAATAATACACGTAAAAAAGAATAATATACGTAAAAAAATAATACACGTAAAAAAATAATACACGAAAAAAAGAATACACGTATAAAAATAATATACGTAAAAAATAATACACATAAGAAAAATAATACACGTAAAAAAGAATAATATACGTAAAAAAACAATACACGTAAAAAAATAATACACGAAAAAAAGAATAATATACATAAAAAAAGAATACACGTACAAAAAAGAATACACGAAAAAAAGAATAATATACGTAAAAAATAATATACGTAAAAAAATACACAAAAAAGAATAATATATACGTAAAAAAAAAGAATACACGTAAAAAAGAATAATATATGTAAAAAAGAATAATATACGTAAAAAAAAATACATGTAAAAAAAATAAATACACAAAAAAAGAATAATATACGTAAAAAAAAATAATACAAGTAAAAAAAAAATACACATAAAAAATAATACACGATAAAAGAATAATATACGTAAAAAAAGAATACACAAAAAAGAATAATATACGTAGAAAAATAATACACGAAAAAAGAATAATATACGTAAAAAAAGAATACACGTACAAAAAAGAATACACGAAAAAAAGAATAATATACGTAAAAAATAATATATGTAAAAAAATACACAAAAAAGAATAATATACGTAAAAAAAAGAATACACGTAAAAAAGAATAATATATGTAAAAAAGAATACATGTAAAAAAGAATAATATACGTAAAAAAAAATACATGTAAAAAAAATAAATACACAAAAAAAAGAATAATATACATAAAAAAAAATAATACAAGTAAAAAAAAAAATACACATAAAAAATAATACACGATAAAAGAATAATATACGTAAAAAAGGAATACACAAAAAAGAATAATATACGTAAAAAAATAATACACGAAAAAAGAATAATATACGTAAAAAAAATAATACACGTAAAAAAGAATAATATACATGAAAAAAAATAATACACATAATAAAATAATACACGCGAATAACAGAACTGAACACACAAACACATGGTGCTTTTTATGTGTTATTCTTAAATATACATGATTATTCTATTTTTTATAAATTGGCTTATTGTTTTATGTACTCTTGTATACTTTATAATAACAATAATAACAATAATAATAATCATCATCATCATCATCATCATCATAATTATAATAATAATTTTATTATTGTTGTTGTTTTTATTGTTATTATTATTATTACTGTTAATTTTTTATTAATATTAATATTCAGTGTACACTGATTTTCCACAGACAAACAGACAGACAGTGAGACAGACATAGAGACAGATAGCCATAGAGACAGACAGACAGCCATAGAGACAGACAGACATAGAGACAGTCATAGAGACAGACAGAGAGACAGACAGATGTGTCTGGAGGTTACGAAGTGGTCAGTGATGGTAGCTGGCCTTTCTTATGGGATGTGTGTCTGAAAACGCTCTCTGGTGTTGAGCCTCATAGATGCTGTTACCTTTGTTTTTGTTCTAGATGTTTTGTGTCGTCTGCCTTTATCTACACTGTCACTGGGTAATAAATAATAATAATAATAATAATAATAATAATAATAATAATAATAATAATAATAATAATAATAATATTTTGATGATGATGATGATGATGATGATGATGATGATGATGATGATGATGATTCTACGGGGGCACGGTGGCTTAGTGGTTAGCACGTTTGCCTCACACCTCCAGGGTTGGGGGTTCGATTCCCGCCTCCGCCGTGTGCGTGTGCGTGTGCGTGTGCGTGTGTGTGTGTGGGAGTTTACATGTTCTCCCCGTGCCTCGGGGGTTCCCTCCGGGTACTCCGGTTTCCTCCAAAGACATGCATTGTAGGTTGATTGGCATCTCTAAATTGTCTGGATTGCGTGAGTGAATGAGAGTGTGTGTGTGCCCTGCGATGAGGTGGCACTCCGTCCAGGGTGTATCCTGCCTTGATGATCCCAATGACGCCTGAGATAGCCACAGGCTCCCCGTGACCCGAGAATAGATTGGATAAGCGGTACACAATGAATGAATGATTCTAGGAAAATCCTCTAGTTAAGGTACAACAGTAGCCGATTTCTGGGTCGTTGTTTGTTTTTTGCCGGAATATATTCCAAAAAGAAACATTATAATTACAAAGATAAGAAGAGCAGAAGACTTTATATATTAAGTCACAAAATGAACTCAAACACTGAAGTTAATGATGTAAAATCATGACCCAGGAGAGTCAGACTCACACATTACACTGACCCTGATAACACCTTTTATCTGAAAAACAGACAAACAAACACATAAACAAACAAACAAACAAACAAATAAACAAACATGTATAGACATCACACTGCAGTTCAGGACCAAAATACTGTATGTCCATGTTAAGGTTTTCCTCATGTACATGTTACTTGCATAAATATTTATCCCCTAGAATTGGGATTTTATATATCGAATCCAAACAAAATAGTGTGTAATATTCAAGCAGAGGTAAATCTGTATAGTTTATAAAACAATAACAATAACAAAGGTTGTTTTAGCATATGTTTAGCTTGCTAGCAAAATGGGGTTTTTTTTGCTCTTTTTCGCCCTCTAGTGGAACTACAGCGCTCCTTCAGTTCAATTACTCTTCACAGGTTTTTCTTTCTTTTTTTTTTTAACAAATATCCTAAAACATTTACTGAGCTGAAACAGATATTTCACCGTTTTTGTTTCGTTTCTATGTCTGAAACATCTGCCATAAAACAGCGGCTTTAGCATTGCTAAGTAGCCAAAAGTGAGCTGAAGCGCTGCCGTTTCCATGGTGAACAGCACGACCCCGCCGCCTTCTTTGCTCTGAGCATGCGCAGTAAAGCCATTTCGCGCTGAGGCGATTTTAATGACTTCTGAAGCTAGCATTGTTTAGCTTGCTTTAGTGTTCGCAAAACCACGATTTATATACAATAAGCAACATATACATTATATTCATTTATAATACACCATCACTAAAAATCTTCTGTAGCGCTTACTTTTTATTCAACATCATAAAAGGTGTGTTTCTGTTCAGCATTGTGTGCCATGCTATTATAGGAAAATGAGTGACAGGATGATTGTTTGCTTATAATATCTGTATGTCCTGAGGTTTTTATTCCTATTATACCTCAGCAGCATGGAACTCCATCTTATTAAAGAACAACAAATTGTACATTTTTTGGGGGGTTCATAATTACATTTAATGTTTGTGAAAGAAGTTCCTGTTGTCAAATACATTATAGCAGCCAGCTTTAAAACGTCCTTCCTTCATCAACTTCTTTTATTTTATTATTGAAGTTAACTACAAACAGCTTGTCGTGACAGAGCAATTGGGAAAAGTCCTGAGTTTAAAGTTACGCCTTCACCTCTGACCGTTACAAAGCGCTGACACTGGAGACTCCTTCCGTAAATGCTACATAAACATCTCCTTAAAGCTGAACAATTACACACACTTTTTAATTAATTAATTTAAGTATAGCATCTGCTGTAGGAATCCTTGTTAACGCACTGTTACTATGGCGTAAGAGCGTAGAAGTATAAACCTGTGATTTGTTGCAAACTAATCAACACCTTGTGACCAATCAGAACCGAGAGGTCAACAGTGCTGTAGTATAATGCGATCATTAATACACACATCTTTACACTGTACACACAATAAAAACATGAAGGATGGAAAAAAGGCACAGGTTTGCAAAACTATTTTATTTACAAATCGAATGGCACATAAGTGACTGCGGTGGACACACACATGCCCGGATGTAGTTGTAGTGTTTCGCTTCATTAACCCACAAGGAGACCCTCGGTCTGAAGCCTGTGGAGCGCCGCTGTGCAGCACGTTGGCCGTTAGCCTTCAGGTTCACGATTGCTGCTTTACAACCGTAACATGATTAAGGCCTTTCTTTTGGGTCAGAGGCAACGAGCCAACGGCGGCCACGTGTTCGTAACGTGACTAGCGTCAGCAGTGTGGTCCGGTCGGGTGTGGAAAGCTCAAACGTTAACTGGGAAACAGCTCAAGTACATTACTGTTATCGTTATCAGAGGTCATATTCAATCGTGTATCATTCAAGCACGCTACTGCGCTAATGTGTGTAATCTTCAGGAATGGTGCGATGAGAACATAAAACCTTTCTAAAAACCCGTGGCCTCGTCTCTCACAAGCAAATATGTACACGTTCTGTCTACTACGCCTACAGCACATAGAACTCTTCATACAGACTTTTTTTTTATATATCCCTCACTACCCATAATCCAACGCTGGCACCTGCACAGATCTATTTTCAGTGTATATTATACATCGGAGGTAAAAAGGGAGCGTAAAAGAGATGAAAGACAAAACAAGGGATGGTGTGTTAATGAGGAAAACATGAGGGAGGAGAGCGAGCTGTTGGTTGGTGGAGATTTTGGACATCAGCCTGCGAGCTTGCTGGCCACCAGTGAGGTTTTCCTCTGCGGCAGATCCTGAGGCGTGGGAATGTGATCGCCGGTGATTTCCGCCTTCTCCGTCTGCGCCGAGGGGAGCTGCTTATTCTTGTTGGTTTTCGCCTTCGCCATGTTGTAGTCACCCGAGTCGAAGTACTTTTGCTGGAGAGAAAGAGGAAGAGGAGAGGTGTGAGATAAAGGTGTCGCTATCAGTCGTATGTTTAATTAAAACTTAGCTTAGAATGATCTTTGTGATAAATAATTTGTAAAGTGTTCTCATACACGATAGTGCCAAACGTTTTGGGACACCCCTCCAAATCATTGAATTCAGGTGTTGTTTTTCAGGGTTTGGGCTCGGCCGCTTAGTTCCAGTCAAAGGAACTCTTAATGCTTCAGCATACCAAGACATTTTGGACAATTTCATGCTCCCAAATTTGTGGGAACGGAGTTGCTGTAAAGGGCGGGCCAACTCCATATTACACTCATGTGCATGTAAAGGCAGACGTCCCAGTTTTGGCCTGGCTCGCAGTCTCCGCTCTAATTCATCCCGAAGGTGTTCTATGGGGTTGAGGTCAGGACTCTGTGCAGGCCAGTCAAGTTCCTCCACACCAAACTCGCTCATCCATGTCTTTATGGACCTTGCTTTGGTCACTGGTGTGCAGTCATGTTGGAACAGGAAGGGGTCATCCCCAAACTGTTCACACAAAGCTGGGAGCATGAAATTGTCCAAAATGTCTTGGTATGCTGAAGTTCCTTCAGCATTTCGCTGGAACTAAGGGGCTGAGCCCAACCCCTGAATTCAATGATTTGGAGGGGTGCCCCAAAACTTTTGACAATTTAGTGTATTTTACATTTTTAATTTAACACTTGTCACTATTTTTTGTCACATCACTAATAAAATTATGTAATTGATGTGATCTACACAACATGCAAACAAAAGTATGTGCACTCCTGACCATCAAACCCAAACGTGCTTGTCGAACATCTTATTCCCTTTACTGTATAATAATCTCCACTCCTCTCTTCTTTCACTAGATGTTGTGTCTGTGTGAGTTTGTGATCACTCATTCTACAAGAGCATTAGTGAGATCAGAGACTCTGATGTTCAGGATGTTGAGGAGGCTCCAGTTCTTCCACTCAGAGTCAGGGCTCTGTGCAGGACACTCCAGTTCTTCCACTTTCTCCAACCTTCACCTCCACACCATGTCTTCATGGAGCTCAGGGCTTTTGTGCACAGGGACATGGTCATGTTGGAACAGTGTTTCTGTGATACCAGTCTGCTGTTATATGACTGTCAGAGCTGCTGTTACAGAAAATGATCCTAAGCCTCAAGAATCCTGAATAACCGTAGCATAATAATAAATAAAATTTGAGAAAGGTCTGGCCTCTGATAGACTGAGAGAAAACACCATAACAAACATGTTGATGTTCAATACAGGATGATAAACACACACACACTCACATGATGTCAGGATTTTCTAAATAATATTAGGCTTTATTGTACTACTGGTGAGCTGCAGAAAGATTTTAATAACATTACGGCTGTGTGCTTTCATAAAAGCAACACACACACCACACCACACCCTTTATTTCTTTTTTAAACCCTTCAGGTCTCATGATTTCCTGTCATCTTTCACCAAAATGCCAACAACCTTATCCTGCAGTGGAACATCTGAGTGTATACTTTCATTTTTACAGGGAGATGAAGAGGTGTAGCTCAAACACACACACACACAACCAAGTAGAGACAAAAAGAAACACAGAGAGAGAGAGAGAGAAAGAGAGAGAGAGAGAGAGAGAGAGAGAGAGCGAGAGAGAGGTCCTCACCCCTTTCTGCAGTCGTTTCCGGAGTAGGTCTGATCCTCCTGCTTTGGCCGGCAGATTCGGATATCTGGCCTTCAGCTTGGCTTCTTCTGCTCTCTCTGGACAAATCACCCCACTCTCCACTTCCTGTTACACAACACAACTCATCAGAGACCAACACCACACACACTCCCCTGCCTCAATGCTACACACCCTTCCCTACTGAAGGCTCTAGAGCATAACACACACACTACGTTTACTATAAACGGATAAAAAGCACGGAGTTCTTTTCTGAGTAAAGATGGTAATTGTTGGGATTTTTGGGGTGGTGTAAGGGGAATAACGCACTGCTGGGTGACGGAACACTGATTACTGCTCCCTCACAGCACGACTCACTGATGTTTATTCCTGATCATTAGCAGAAATCAGCGTCAATGCACACCGTTATATTGTCAGATAATAAAGATAAACCACTCAGTGAGCCACGAAGAAGAGCTGATCATGGAGTCGAGTACGCTGGAAAATAATTCCATTTTATGCTATCAGGATAACATCAGCTAACCGGCCTTAGCTTAGCTAACCTAGCTAATCAGATTTAAACACAAATTGACAGCCTGGTTAGATTATTATTTATTACATTGAAACACCACTTTTTTTAATACAACAACACGACGACAGACACGTAAACAAACCAGCATGTGCTGCTTTTTAGCACAGAAACGACTTAACATTTTCAAATCAGCTAAATCCTAGCCGGCTAGCTTAGCCACACAGCTAACGCGGCTACTTCAATTACCTTTATTTTTAGTTTCAGTGTCCAGCTATAATGATGTCTATAATGTGTTTAAAGTCAACCCTCTCAATAACAACAATGATAAAAAAAAAAAAATAACGCAATCAACTATACTAATCAATGTATTTGTTTAAAAGAAACGTCTGCTAAAGACTGGTTTGTTGCCCAAATTTACTCTCTGATGCACATAAAGGTCACTACATAGGGTGCAGAAGCCGTTCTCTCACACACTACATAGTGCACTACTGTATGGAGCATGGTGCCATTTTGGATCGGGCCTGGCTATAGGTTTAGCTGACATTTAGCTAGGCTAAAAGCACGACTAGCTAGAATTTGCAATAATGGTCAAACTAAGATGTTTTTTTTAGGGTTTGGACATTAGTGTGCACGCAATGGACATTTTAAAAATAAAAACGTGCCCATTTATGTAGTTTAATTTACAATTTAAAATGCGAATATTCCGCTGGTGTGATCTTGGTCAATCTACACTCGCTAGCTAACAGGCAGAGCTAGACGTAAATATTTCCCTTAAAGCTTTTCTTTTCCGCCACCCTGAAAAAAATCTTACTTTTGGCTCCTCGGTCGTCTCCACTGTCTTTGTGTCTTCGATCTCTTCTGACATGATGGTGATTTTATTTCTATTTAATTACAACACAAATCAAAACAACGCCACGGCTCCGTGCAGTGACATTAGCTAACGTTACTTTCCGCCCATTGAGCTGAACCACCAGATTCAAAAAAGAGCCGATTCTTTGATTCCATCCAATGGAACATGGGAGCCGATTCCTAGGATCTTGAGTCGATTCCACACAGTGAAATTTATTCGAAGGCTTTATTCACAGAATTAAAAATGCTTTTTATATCTACTAAGATCCGTGCTTGATAATAAATAACATAGTGGCTTTCTTCCGAATCTATTCTCCATTTTGTTCTTATTTATAGGAGCTATTTAATAAGATTCACTGACATCACCCCTCCCTGAGGAACAAATGTTCTCATTTTGTACTGTTTACATGACATCTTTTATTTATTTATTTATTTATTTATTTATTTATTTATTTATTTATTTATTTATTTATTTATGTATGTATGTATGTATTTATTTATTTGTTTGTTTGTTTATTTATTGTATTTTTTTTTATATTTTATATATATTTTAATATGTGCTTTAGGTCTTGTTGTAGAGTCGACTCTTGGAATCGACTCCATCTTTGAAAAATAGATGTAGAATCAGAATTTTAGCTCAACCCTATGAGTTAAGACACATGCACACTTACAGAATACGGTCTATGACTCACACACACACACACACACACACACACACACACACACACACACACACACACACACAGAGAGAGACGAACATGGTGACTGTACATTCATAATGATTCATCATATCGTGTTTTTTCATATAAATAAACACACACACACACACACACACACACACACACACACACACACACACACACACACACAAAGAAGAAGAAGAAGAAGAATGTTGAAAAACAGTTACATTTAAACCCACAAATTACTTAACATTATTAACAATGTAATGTTAATGTACAGAGAGAACTGAAGTGTGTTAGAGCAGGTAAAAGCAGGTGTAGAGCAGGTGTGTAGTCCTACACATGACTCCCAGCAAAACTTTAGAGGACTGTTGTTACATTCACAGGAATTAGAAACTGAAGGCATGGAGTGAAAAGAAAAAGCAAACTTATTATACTAAATAAATGGATAATAAAAGAATAATTTTGTATGAAATGAACATCACATTTGCTCGTTCAATGCAAAGTGTAGTAAGATCTAAACTTATTTTATTTTCTTGCACTTTAGATGAAATGAAGTAGTAAGATGAGTCATGTTTCTCCATAACCTTCATCTATCATGCATGTGTAAGTATATCATGTGCATTTAGCTACTAATCAGCACCTCAACACTATAATAATATTCATCTACTAAAGCATCTACTGAACAAATCATTAAATAATTAATATCCTGTGAATACGATCAAATGAGTAGCAGCGGTCCTTGTGTATTATATTTTATTTATAATCACCACAAATGCCATGTCACAGATGACAAACAGCACAGATACAGTAATACAGTAAAGAGTGTAAAACATGAACACTGGGCCTTTTCAATGAGTCGAACACTGTCTATGAGATGTGCCAGAGGAAATTTGCCAAAAAAAGAAACAGCTTGAAATATATACACAAGTTGATGGAAAGAAAATAAATTGCAACTACAGCGATCTGAAATGCTTCACATAGTGAATGAAACCAACCAGTCAGAGCTTAGCTAGTGAAGATCGTTCTTCACTCCTCCTCATCACCTGGGAGCATTGAACTCTATGAGTGATCATCTCTCCAATACCCTGATTAATGAGAAGGAATTCCTCGAAAAGAAACGATTGTACTGTTGCTAAAATCAACAACCCTGCAACTGGCTTTTGAACTTTCTAAGAGTAATTTTACTTAAACTCTTGAAAAGAGCCCATCATGAATAAATAAGCAGTGGTATAGTAATAAAAACTAGTTAAAGTGATAACATCAAAGCTGTATCTGTATAGACATGTATTTACAGAACACAAAGTCAATCACATCACACACTGATTAACACACAGTTATACATCTATACATAATGTTGAGACTGCTACTATAAGCTTTTATGTTATGATATAAACCCAATATTATCATCCCTGCACTGGCTACCTGTTCAGTTTAGAATTGATTATAAACTAGCACTACTTACGTACAAGACTCTAAATGGTTCAGCTCCCACATATCTAGCCAGTCTTCTAACACGTTACAATCCATCACGCTCCTTAAGATCTCAAAATTCTGGACTTCTGGTAGTTCCCAGAATATCAAAGTCTACAAAAGGGGGTAGAGCTTTTTCATATTTAGCTCCTAAACTTTGGAACAGTTTTCCTGACGGTGTTCAGGGCTCAGACACAGTCTCCCAGCTCAAAGACATATCTCTTTAGCCAGGCATACATTTAATACATGTGATAACCTTGTACTCCAATACATCTGATTAAATGCACATCATCATCTAGTGCCTGCTAATATTATGAACAGCAGCTACGCTAATTACTTTCCATTTGTTTCCCTTCTTTTACCCATCCCGAGACATATAGCGATTGTGCCAGCTCCAGTGGCATCCAGAGATGGACCAGCTCCAGCCAGGTTCTGCTATGTGAGGACTGGAGTATTCAAAGCAACGCTGCCAACCCTATGTGGACGACAACAACCTCCTAATTAATTTACACATAACATTCTACACATGCTGTATCTGCATCACACAACTGACTGTACATAAATGCAGAAAGGACATGCACATCCACAGGCATCAGATCAGCCATGAACCTCTGCTCAACCACATGCATCTGACCAACCAGGGCCTTTTGGTCATCCTCAGGCATCTACCCACCCTTAGGCATCTGACTAAAAAGAAGCTTGTACCCAACCTTAGACTTCTGAGCTTCTGATCAGCATTTGACCAACCAGGAACATGGGACCCACCCTCAGACATCTACCCACCTTCAAGCATCTGCCTAGCCATGCACCTCTTCCCAACACAACTACACAACCAGAGGCTTAGCATAAGACTTTAGCATGCAGAAGAATTTAGTCCACCTGGATGTTTTGACTAATATAGGCCTTACAGGAATACAGACTTCTGCCCAGAAGCAGGCTTTTAGTCCTAACATTGGACTAGTTTCTGGCTGACCAGATGGAGACTTCTGCACAACCATAGATGAGCTTTCTGACATTATGTGGCAGCTGCAGCCCACTTACACCTAATGTTCTCTTCTTCTTCTTCTTCTTCTTTCGGCTTTTCCCTTCAGTTTTCGCCACAGCGAATCATCTCTCTCCACCTATCCCTATCTTCTGCATCCTCAACACTTGCACCCACTAGCTTCATAGAAGAATAATTTATTAGATTTACTGCGTTACCCACTAGCTTCATATCCTCATTAATTCCATCCATATACCTCCTCACCTCTTCACCCTGTAACCTTACTGTTCCACTTCCCTCCCTTTCATTCACACACATGTACTCAGTCTTACTACGACTGACCTTCATTCCTCTTCTCTCCAGCGCAAACCTCCACCTCTCCAGGTTTTCCTCCACCTGCTCCCTGCTCTCAATACAGATCACAATGTCATCTGCAAACATCATTGTCCAAGGAGACTCCTGTCTGACCTCCTCTGACAACTGGTCCATCACTATAGCAAACAGGAAGGGGCTCAGAGCCGATCCCTGATGCAGTCCCACCTCCACTTTGAACTCCTCTGTCTGACCTACAGCACACCTCACCACTGTCCTGCTCCTCTCATACATGTCCTGCACCACTCTGACATACTTCTCTGCTACTCCTGACTTCCTCATACAGTACCACAGCTCTTCTCTTGGCACCCTGTCATACGCTTTCTCCAAGTCTACAAACAAGCCTTTCCACTTTTCATCCTCTTCAAAGCCTTCCTGACTTCATCCTTTCTAATCTTATCTACTTATCTACTTTCTGTTCCACAGAGTTCACCCCTTCTACTCTTTTCTTCTCTCTCATTTTCCTCATTCATCAGCTCTACAAAGTACTCCTTCCATCTTCCATCACTTGTGAGCACCCTTCCATCTCTATCCTTAATAACTCATTCTCTAATGTTCTCTAATGTACTCATATATAAAACAACATGAAATATGTAAATATACATGTGAAAGATCTCAGACATTATTTTACATAATTTTTTTTCAGGCTTGCTTGATTAGCCAAAAAGGTGGAAAATGTAGCTATCACTGTCATTGTGAAAACAGCAGAGTCTACAAAGCAAGTGTGTCAGAAATGATGATGGATATGTGACGATCGGTCAGCTGTTATCCCCATAAGTGGTCTTACACCAGGTCAGGTCAAACATTCTCAGAGCCTGAAAGATGAGACAATTATTAGACATCCACATGAATTAGAATAATTTATAAACTTAGCACTACCAAATTCCAAATTGTGATTAGTCAGAAAGTGTTATTTTTCAATAATAATCACAGGTTTACATTAATATGCTTGGTTTGTTACATGGGATGACACGCCATTCCATCCCCATCACAAGAAGCATATTGTGCTTTACCACTACCTGAATTGATTCCTCAACTCCCTGAGACGCTGGGCCACCAAGAGTCTAAATTCCAGTTTTGCACCAAGAACCCCCACCCACTCCCTTACCCATATGTGTTTGTGTTCAGGTCTGGCGGCAGGAGGTCAAACAGGAGTTGGCCCGAGGGCTACATGCTGCCACTGATAAGCTCTTAGACCTCCGTGAGGCAAACTGTGTTGCAGCACCATGGCCAGTGCCGATAAGTGTGGATGTGAGGCGGGGCGGCAGAAAGTGTGCCAAAAGCATGACTGGCGTATTAAGAGCACTGCTGAAACTCCTCACCTTCCAGAAGATACCTGGAGGAGACTAGGCTCAAGAGTTGAATTCAGTATGGTAGCTAATACTCGCATTTTCTTTATTTTTTCCTGCTTCACAAAATCTGCTGCTTAAAGAGGACGGCCCACCCCACTCTGCTGAGCCTTCGGCATGCTCCTGGGTCTGCCTCGCTACCCAGCTGCTGCTCTGCACTCCATCTTCACCCTCACAGCCTCCTGCCAGCTTCACTGCCATTACTTCTTTGAGTATTTCTGACTGCTGCCGAACTTTCACTTTCACTTTGCAGCGTGTGTCACACCTTGAGATTGGTGATTGTGGACTATGCAACCCATTGCCCTGAGGAAAGAAGAATGTCTCTGTCCATCACCTGGGAACTCATGACGTGCTTTAGTCAGGTCAAAATCCCCAAAGATCTACTGACAGACCAAAGTATGCCCTTTATTTCTAAACTAATGGTGGATTTGGAGATCACCCCAAACAGACTGACTGGTGGAGCATTTTAACCAGACACTGAAACAAATGCTGCACAAGTGGTAGATGAGTAGGGAAGAAACTGGGATCAGAAAAAGCACGCCAAAGAGACGCCCACCAATAGGTGCGGCACGTCTAACCATTCACTCTCTTTGAGAGAGAGAACGAGCTGCATGACATGCGGTACCTCCAGAGAGGTGTCTCCCTACAGAGCTATCTGGAGAAACGAGGATGACAAAGAGGATGACGCCATGCTTTGAGCCATCCAGACGTTGCCAGACTCCTGGCTCTGCCACATCCCTCTGTGCCTTCTGGATGCTGGCACCACTTTATGTCAATTAGAGCACCTCTAACCCACTGCTAAGGCTGCCTACTTTTTTCCATTCACTTTCTGTTTAAGAGCAATTTTTTTGCATCTCTTTAAGCACTTATTTTTGCATGCTTAAAACTGCTGATATACGGCCTCACTGCTGAATCATACCTACGTTTGTGCCACTACAACCTTTCTCCATGTCTGTGTTCTGCTCCTCGCAGCCCAGAGTTGCCACACTGGTGGAGAATGCGGGCATGAACACAGCACCCATGCCAATGGTCACCATGGACTTGGTGCTTAAACACCTCATGGAGACCAGTCTGCAGCAGCAAGCGGTAACCCAGGAGCTGTCTTAAAGCATTCATGCTGCATCCATGGAACTCACAACTCTCAAAAAGCTCTCTGTTGCCACCGTCATTCCTATCCCTGACCCTGGCCACATTGCACGATGACAGCTCACCAAGCTCAGCTCAGAGAACGACATCGAGGCCTACCACTAAATGTTTGAGTGGGCTGCTGGCTGTGAGGAATGGTCAGACGATGAATGGGCTCCCTTCCTCTGCAGAAAAGCGCAGCTAGCCTACTTTATGCTAAGCGAAGAACAAGATATTGGTGGCACATGAATTGCACATTTTTACGCTGGCTACAGCCTGACTGTTTGTCCTATATATATGCAGAAGTAGAGTGAATGCTGCATACTGGGATGACTGAAGAGTCCTCCAGCCCCTGTTCCAGCCCCATTGTCTTTGTGGTGAAGGCTGATGGGAGCCTGTGCCTATGTAATGACTTCTGGAGGCTCTACCAGTTATCAACATTTGACAGCTATCCCCTTCCTTGAGTGGACGACCTGGTGAAAAGACTTGGGAGAGCTCGGTTTATTTCCACCTTAGACCAAACAAAGGGTTATTGGCAAGTCGCTTTGGCCCCAGATGCAAAGGAGAAGACAGCAGTTAGCACTGTCTCAGGCCACTGATAGTACCAGGTGCGCCCGTTCGGGCTACACGGGGCACCCATCACCTTCCAATAACTAATGAACATCGTGCTGCCGCCCCATCGTCGGTTTGCCACGGTCTACCTAGCTGATGTCTTCATACACTTCTCCACCTGGTCAGATCACCTATTCTGCCTGGGGGAGGTCCTGGGAGCACAGAGCTACCTGGAGAAGCCGATGAGGATGACACTGTGCTTTGAACCAGCCGGACGCCGCCAGACTCCTGGGTTTGCTGCTTCCCTCTGGACCTTCTGGACTTTGACACCACTTCATGAGCACCTCCAACCTGCCACTAAGGCTGCCTGTTTTTTCCCCTCCACTTTAAATATTTATTACAAATTTATTTGCCTCTCTTTGAGCACTTATTTATGAACCCTTATAACTGTTGATTTGTTGATGTGCCACTGCAACCTCTCTCCGTGTCTGTGTTCTACCCCTCACAGATCTGAGCTGCTACACCATTAATAAGTTAAAAATGGGGGTGGGGGTGGGGGGTGCTGTTTTAGAAAGTTAATCATTTTCAGGATCATAACAGTAACTTTGTGTTATGCTGGGCCACATCACACAACCGTGGTGCTTATTATAATCAATTATCAATATGCTGTTTGGGAAATGTTTTGTAGCTGTTAATATCAGTAACTTACTCCAACTTCTCCAGTGTGTACTGTTCATCTTCCTTTATATCAGATAGCAGCTTCACTCCCTGGTCTCCTAAATCATTAGCTCCTATCTGCAGCTCTCTTAGGTGTGAATTTGACCTCAGAGCTCCAGCAAGTGCAACACAGCCTCCCTTTGTAATGTTACAGTCATGTAACCTGCAGGAAAAACAGACTAATCTCAAGTGTCTGGTGCAGTATTTATCAATATAATTCATATAGAAATGTACTTTAATTTTCTATTTTTATTCTCTGTGTTCCTACACAATGTATATAAATGTTTGTTTTGAGTTGTTGCATGCATACTCACCTTAGTATCTCTAGTTTACAATTTGGGCTTTGCAGAGCCTCTGAGAGGTGCTTCACTCCTGAATCCTGCAGATCATTGTTACTGAGACACAGATCTGTCAGATGCATCTGCTTGGAATGGAAAACTGAAGCAAGAACTGCACAACTTTTCTCTGTGAGCTTGCAACTGTCAAGTCTGAGAGAGAAATAAGAGAGGAATCTTACAATATAGAAGGAATACACCACCTCCACAACAGAGGCTCGCTACTTACAGATCCACATCTTAAAATAGCTATGAATTTACATTTACAAATCATTCCGCCCACCTGCCTTGTCCAACAGCACATTTGGTCAATTAATGCTTGATTTGATTTACACAAGAAGAAAATAGTGCTCTTACCGCAGGACCTCTAATTTACACTGTGGACTCTTCAGTCCTTCAGCAAGCAGTTTGACTCCTGAATCCTGCAGATTATTATCACTCAGGTCCAGCTCTCTCAGACATGAAGAGACTGAGCTGAGAACTTTTATCAGAACTTTACAACTTTTCTTTGTAAGATTACTATGACTCAGCCTGCAACAAAAAGGTAAACAACACATGCACTTAGGTATTTAGATTTAAACTAATTGAAAACTTGATTTAAGACATTTAAAAATATTGAATATTGCTCCTATATATTGCTTTATCTCATTTTACATAAAGCTTTCCTGCTTCGTTACCTCGTTACAAAAAAACACCTCTTTATCCTGTTGAAACAGCATCGCCCCTTAATAAGAATAAGACTGATTTATCAGCCTGTTGAAACTGAAAGGCATTGTGGTCAATTTAGACTAACTTGTTATGTGTCTTGTTTGAATGAGCTTAATAAGCTAAACAAACACTTGCCATATGTAGTCACACTTACAGAGCTTTTCTGGACACTGCAACCACTTGGTGGAGTTTCATCAAACAATCGTCTGATGCTGCATACTTCCGTAAGTTGAACTCTTCTAACTCCTTTTCTGAGTTCAGCAACAAGAAAACCAGAGCTGACCACTGAACTGGAGAAAGTTTGACTCCCTGGAGGCAATGATCTCTTTTAGTCAAAAAGCCTTGAACTTCCTGTACCAGAGACTGGTCATTCAGTTCATTCAGACAATGAAACAAATTAATGGTTTTGCACATTGATGGATTCCTTCTAATCTTCTCCTTGATGCATGCAGCTATTTCCTTGTTTGTGACAGCAGCATCTTTGCTCAGAGAGCTGCGTCCTGTCTCGGTCAGTAGGTCTTGGAGGAGAATTGAATTGGACTCCAGTGAGAGACCCATAAGGAAGCGAAGGAAAAGGTCCAAGTGTCCATTTTTACTCTTTAGGGCCTTGTCTACTGCTGTCTTTAGAAGGTCTAACAGTGTTGCCTTGCTCGAGAGTCCGAAGATTCCAGGAGTTTGTTGTTTTGAGAGATTTCCATTGATACATGAGAGAAATGCATACATAGCTGCAAGATGCTCCTGAACACTCAGATGCACAAAGCTGTACACTTTCCCCAGTGAAGTGACTTCCTCAATAAAGACCCTGAGTGCAGACTCCTGAGTACACCGTGGCCTCTTGGACATCAATCCCACACTCAATGATGTCGTCCTCATAGAAGATCAGGTTTCCATTCTCCAGCTGCTGGAACGCCAGCTTTCCCAGTTTGAGTACAATGTCTGCAATCTGTCCAGGATTCATTTCCTGTTTTTTGTACTTTTGGGCTCTGTGTTTGATCTGTAAGATCAGGAAATGTGTGAACATTTGAGTCAGGGTCTTGGGGACCTCTCCAGTTTCTGCTGCACTGAACATTCCCTCGAGAACAGTCGCTGAAATCCAACAGAAGACTGGAATGTGGCACATGATGTGAAGACTTCGTGATGACTTTAGGTGTGTGATTATTTTATCAGCCAGGGTTTGATCACTGATTCTTTTCTGGAAGTACTCATCTTTCTCAGGGTCATTGAACCCTCGTACCTCTGTTACTCTGTTAATATAAACATCTGGAATCTGACTGGATGCTGCTGGTCGAGATGTTATCCAGAGGAATGCAGATGGAAGCAGATTCCCGTTAATAAGATTTGTTAACAGAACGTCTATTGGAGCTGACTCTGTTACATCACTCAACATTTTGCTGCTTAGGAAATCGAAAGAAATACGAGACTCATCCAGTCCGTCAAAGATGAACATGATTTTGTAGTGATGATAGTCTATTTTAAGTTGGATGATTTCTGGGAAAAAAAAGTGGAGAAGCTCCAACAAACTGAGATGTTCTCCTTTCTTAAAATTCAACTCCCTAAAGTTAAATGGAAAAATGAAGTCCAAATCCTGATTGGCTTTTCCTTCAGCCCAGTCCAGAACAAACTTCTGCACACACACTGTTTTCCCAATTCCAGCAACGCCTTCTGTTAGCACAGTTCTGATGGGTTTCTCATCTCCAGGTAAGGGTTTAAATATGTCATTATAATTGATGGACTCCTCTAATATTAGACTCCTACATGTCCTTTCAATACGTCTGACCTCATGTTCATCACTGATGTGTCCACACCCGCAGTCTGATGTGATGTAGAGTTCTGTATAAACCTCATTTAGAAGTCTTGATTTTCCGTGCGTTGGGATTCCCTCGTTAATCATCTGAAATTTCTTCTGTAGTCTGGATTTTAGGCATGCAGGGTCCAGTTCTGAAGAACAAAAAAAGCAATACAAATTTTCCATTCTGTAAGTGTTTCAGAATTACTAACATACTGAGTTTTAGAGTTTTAATTAACTCTTCACACGTTAACAGAAAATTACAACTATGATATGAGTAAAGATATGTTTTTTTCTGAACATGCATGATGTTCTGAACCTCACCTCTGGTACTGCTCTGAAGTTCTTTGTCCCGTGTCAGATGCTGAAGAGAAATACGTAATCAAATAACCAAATTAATTAATTTAAGTAGTGCTTTGATTAGTGACAGATTAATAAAGATATATCAGGAAATATGCTTTGGAAAGATACTTTGTGAGAACTCGGTGAAAATTCGGTGAAAAAGCAAAATACTGCATACACATTTAACAAAAAACGTTAACAGTAAAAAGGGTTTCTTCCTTCTGATTCTTACTTTTTTAAGAATTTCTGTCGAACCCTATAATACAGTGTATCCCTGAAACATAGGGTGCTTAATTGTTTAAAGAACCCCCAATAAAAACCCTTATCTAAGAGTTCTTGAGGGATGGTGGGTGCAGTGGAGCTTTGCTAGAGACCTGAAGGAAGCGTAGTTCAGAGTGATGTTTCAAGCAGCAGCAGAAAATAAATTCTCACACACATACGATCATTTACTGTAAATACATACCTGGAGTTTAGTTTCCTTCCCCGCTGAAGGATCGGAAATGCCAGCTTTGTCACTTTAATTAAAGTCAACAAGTTAGTGAGACAAATAATTCAGTCTCATGAAGGTTAGGGAAACAAATAACTGTTAATTTTGTATTATTATATACATATATATTGAAATATATCATTACAATTGTTTGTTTCTTTATTATTTTAAATAGTCTAATGAAACATTTGTACTCATATAGAGTAAAGATTGTATTGCAGTCCAGTTGTTGTTGTTCAAGAGACATTACTTACCTTTCTTTCTGTGACTGTCCAAAGCTTATTGGCATACCCATTGACTGGTCACTCTTCATAGACACGCCGCTGGGCTCAGATGAGACAGATCTTTCTTTCTCATATCTAATTAAAAACAATATGTACTGTAAGTGTATATGTCTGTTTTTTCCACAGTTTCAGAGTGTTGCAGGAAGTGAGAACTGTCACGGGTTTCTTCTTTGTGTTACACTTTCCATGGCTATGTGCCATGAGCTTAAATTTGTTTTGTTTAGGTTACTTCCAAATCTCAGGAGTTGGGGTAGAGAAGTCAGTTATGAACAGCAAAGGAAGTGCTGGTGATCTCAGAGTTTCATCATCATGGCTTCAGTCAGCAGCATATTATTTCCCCAAAATTCCCTCATGGATGTCCTCATTGTCGCTGCTCCTTTATCACCGCTCCATCTCTCACCTATGCGAAGGATGTCATTTACACTCTCCAGTTCCTCATGGACAATACCAGCCTTTAATCATCATAGGACCTTCGGACATTCTGTTTAAGGATCCAGAGCCATAGTGCCTTACCGAAAGAGTTTTTCCTTTTATCTGGTTTCCTGGATTTCTGATCATGGATTATTCTTGGTTAGTTTTTACTGCATGTGCTCTGACCTCTGCAAGGGACCATGATTAAAGTATTGGCCTTTATACATTTAATGCTGAGATTATGTATTGTGTCTTTGATCCACATGTTAGAAGAACACTGGTTTGTCATTGAATGCTGCTTTCATTTTGGTATCAATGTAGCACGGTTTGGAGAATTCTGTTGTGTTACAACAAATTGTAGCATATGACACAGAGGCTCGTCAAAACTGATCTAGGGTCAGATTTCCCACACTAGTCCGATTCAATAGCCACAACCTGGACAGGCAATGTAAACATCATTTAATAGCTCAACAGAATTAGTTACATTAAAAAAAAGAACAATGCAATGTTAGTATTAAAAACTGTTCATGAGACATTTTTCTTACTTTTTCCTTTTAGACCTCTGTGCCTGTTCAAATGGCTCGTCCACTGTCGTACTCTTCTTAGATACAGCTCTGGTTTAAAAACATAAACCAATTTTCAGACAGTAAAGGTGCTCATTATTATTAAACTGGAGTGTAGTGTAAGTGTATAAAATTGTTCATGTGACATTACCTACCTTTCTTTCTCTGCCTGTTGAAAATTTATAGGCATACCCATTGAGCCGTCACTCTTCATTGACACACTGCTGGGTTCAGGTGAGCCAGATCCGGCTTTCTGATATCTAATTAAAAACAATATGTGCTGTAAGTGTATATTTGTTTCTACATAGCAGAAAGGGAGAACTGCTACACATTATTTTCATTGCAGTGTGTTTCCCATGGCTAAGTGCCATGTGCTTATAACTTGTTATTAATTCTATCTTAATTACTCTGTGTATGCATGATAAGTGTAGTCTGCCTGTGCTGCTCTGCCTGCCATGGACTTTGCCATGGACTTCAATCATTGGATTATCCTCAACAATATCATGCTGAATGTGCACACTTGTGTTCCTACCTTCTTGAAACACACAATATAGAAGAGTATTATTGATGAAGTGATGAAATTATAACTCTGAGATGAGATTTTGTGATTCAGGTTTAAAGACCAGAAACCCATTCCTCTTCTTGGGCTCAGACAGACATGGACAGACAACCTGAAAACATAAACTAATGATAAACGGGCTCACCTTTTATCTTTAACAGGTAAACTCATTTTCGTGTTGTAGTGATACGTTCTCTTGAATCTGCGCACTTCAATTATAAATGCAGACCTGCAATCACACATGCAAACACATTTCCCAATGATCAAGTGATGTGCAGTGAGGTTTGTGGCTGGTGAGGCACTGACTCTTTCATATTTACATATTTTCAAATATATATCATATTTCCAAATTTACGAATTCAACAGAGTAGCTTAAATCCGCCATTCAATTAACTGCTTGCAAATTGATTAAAGGTTATTTATTAACTCCCGTTTTTCTATTGGAAGTCCAGTTTTGAGAGATTTTTATGCATTTACATTTCAGGCATTTGGCAGACACCCTCATCCAGACGGACATACATTTTTATCTCATTTTACACAACTGAGCAATTGAGGGTTAAGGGCCTTGCTCAAGGGCCCAGCAGTTGCAGCTTGATGGACCTGGAATTTTAGCTCACAACCTTCCGAGCAGTAGGCCAACACCATAACCATTTAGCTACCACATCCCACACTCAGCTTTGACATATGAGCTTCCATTTTTGCTGTCAGACTAAAATTAATAAAATGATTTGGACTACCATCTGTGTGGAGAAGAAGAGCAACAGCAGAACAAGCATAAACCTGTGGGCTCACGCACACAAGCTTCAGTGAGGCTGAGGTACTGGCTGCCTTACCTCATGCTGTTTGAGTGCAGTTTCTGTTAGAACAGCAAGACTAAATACGTTACACACATGCCCCTAATTTTTTTTAAAGGGTGCTCAACATCTCTCAAGAGAGAGAGAGAGACAAATGGATTGGAGAAATGCACGGTGGCTTGGTGGCTTAGCACGTTTGCCTCACACCTCCAGGGTTGGGGGTTCGATTCCCGCCTCCGCCATGTGTGTGTGGAGTTTGCATGTTCTCCCTGTGCCTCGGGGGTTTCCTCCGGGTACTCCAGTTTCCTCCCCTGGTCCAAAGACATGCATTGTAGGTTGATTGGCATCTCTAAATTGTCCGTAGTGTGTGAATGAGAGTGTGTGTGTGTGTGCCCTGTGATGGGTTGGCACTCCGTCCAGGGTGTATCCTGCCTTGATGCCCAATGACACCTGAGATAGGCACAGGCTCCCCGTGACCCGAGAATAGATCGGATAAGCGGTACACAATGATAGTATAACCAACACTACCACCTCAAGGACAAATCGATTATTAAACAGAGCTAGTTACTCGGAGAATATACTGAATAGCGTTAAAGCAGTTCGACTACACTGAGTAAGACTTTTAAACACGGAACAACTCGAATACAAACATAAACAAAGACGCCATTTTATGTGGCGTCGCTACTAAACTCGATTAAAAACACTAGGTCTCTCTCTCTCTCTGGCTTTGTCAGAAAAAACAGTTTAACGTAGGAAAGTTAGCATATATATGTATATATGTATATATATATATATATATATATATATATATATATATATATATATATATATATATAGTAAAAGCAGGCAGAAATGTTAAAGCAGGCAGAAATGTGTGCTACTTACCATGCTGCTGTTTCTCCAAATGTCCGCTGCGCTTAGCATTACTTTCAGTTTCGTTTTCGAACGACAGCGGAATCTCCCTAGCTTCCCTATTTATTTATTTATTTCCAGGGAAATACCCAGACAGTGGCAGCGTGAGATCACACAGCGGAAGGAAACGTAATTTCAAATGTTTTTTTAGCATGTAATTTAGCATGTTTTCATTCAGCTTTATCTAAACCAACCCTTTACTTAACATACTGCACATCAACCTACGTCCTGAAGGAGTGTTAATGTGTAGTGTGATGCATGAACAGAGGTGTGTTTGACCAGGAGAAACACTGTGTAGTCCTTTGCTTCGCTCCCCACCGCAGTTTACTGGACTGTTTTCAGGAGGGTGTGGAGCCAAAATGTTCAGAAGAACCAAAAGTTATTAGTTGCACTTCGATGCTGTTTATGTCAGACTATATTTTTGATTTTATCGTCACATCCTAAACCTAACAAACACAATATTTATTAATTAGTGGCTTTGATTCATGAATGTTCCTCTCAAAGAAGTAAACGTATTATAAATCAAAACTTATAAATGGAGAATAAAAAGAATAATTTTGTGTGAAATGATCAGAACTCATGCTAGTTTAATGAAAAATGTAATTAGATCTAAACTTATGTTATGTTATTGCCCTTTATGTTGCTCCATAACCTTTACCTATAATGCATGTGTGAGTATATCATGTGCACTTTAGTTACTAAGCATCACCTAAACAGAATAATAATATTAACTATAATAATCTACGCTAAGTCATCTACTGAACAGTTTATTCATTCATTTATTCATTCATTCATGTCCTGTAAATATGATCATAGAAATAGCAAACTGTTTTGCAAAAAAAAGTAGCAGAAAGAAACAGCTTAAAATATCAGCACAAGTTGAGTTTGGAAAGAAAATAAACTGCAACCACAGCAAGTGGAAAACCTAGCAAGCGAAACTGTCAGAGCTAATCTGTCAGAGCTTAGCCGTAAGATCGTTTCTCGCTTCTCTTCAACACCTGGTAGCGCTGAACTCTGACTGACAAAAACAGCAACACTCTTCATTCTCACTCTGATTTAGTGTAGACAAGCATTTACCTCTCATTTAACAACAAATACATCAAACCGGTGCTATCAGTGATCATCTCTCCACTACCTTATCCGGATTAATGAGAATGAATTCCTTGCAAAGAAATGATATCATCGCTGCTGAAACTGCCAACAACTCTGCAACTGGCTTTTAAATATTTTGCAAGACATTTTACTGTGTCTATGTTCTTGAAAAGAGTGCATCATGAACAAATAAGAAGTGGTATAGTAATGAAACTAGTTAAAGTGATAACATTCAAGTTGGGTACCTTGTCAATCACATCATGCACTGAGTAACATACAACACAGGAGTATTCATCTGTACATAATATTCAATATCTCACATTAGGAATGACTACATACTATTACAGACTGCTGCTATAAGTCATAAGCTGCTTTTATGTTATGAATCATCTATACGTATTGTAGATACATTATTATGACACAAGTACATCTAGATGTGAGATAATAGATGTGTCAGATAAGAAATAAGATGAGATTTACCTCCAAAGGTGCTTTATAAGTGCACTACATAGCATATCACAGAATATAGCAGTGTTGTTACAGAATTTAAAAAAATCAGGTCTACATTTTTCTGGACCCTCCAGATTAACTTCAGTCCAGTCACATGTCATGTCTCCATCAAGCAGCTCAGAATATTAGTTTTTAAATTCTCTCAACTGCTACTGCATTTTATTTCCATAAGCATTCTGTTCCAGCACTGATCAACACATCAGTGCCTACAGCATGCACAATCTGTACTTTCTGTCTCCTCACATGGACTCTCCCATCACACAAGACTCTACTACCTAACACCTACAAAACCTTTCATTACATGTTCATTATTGTAAATTTCCCATCGGGATGAATAAAGTCAGTAAGTAAGTAAGTAAGTAAGTAAGTAAGTAAGTATCTATCTATCTATCCATCTATCCATCCATCCATCCATCCATCCATCCATCCATCCATCTATCTATCTATCTATCTATCTATCTATCTATCTATCTATCTATCTATCTATCTATCACAAATGTCCTTTGTAAACACACAAAGTTTTTGTACAACAAACCTACATTACACAATTTCCATATGTGTTTTCACATATTTCATGTGTTTTCAAATGAAACAATATAAACAACTGACTGGAGTATTTGAATATTTCTGTATAGCTGCATTGTGACAACATCCAGTACTGTACAAATACAAGTGAATAGAATTGACTTGAATTGACCCATTAATAGGAACTACCCATTAATCAGCTGACCAATCAAGAACTTCTTCCCAAACTCAGGTTTTGACTATCCTCAGTCGTCTGTGAGCTCTCAGGCATCTGCACAACCTCAGGAATATGCATATTAAGTCTCAAACCAACCATGAGCTTCTGCATAACCTGGGTATACTCCACAGGGACCAGCCAGAGGCAAACTCAGGCTACTGCACAGCCTCAGGTATCTAACCAATCAGAAGCTCCTGCCCAAGCTCAGACCGCTGCACAGCTTCAGGCATCAGATCAGCCATGAACCTCTGCTCAACCACATACATCTGAACAAACAGGGGTTTTTGTTCATTCTCAAGCATCTGCTCACCGTCTGGCATCAGATTAATCAGAAGCTTGTGACCAGCCTCAGAATTTTGCCCATCCCTGGCCTGCCTATCACCTGAGTTTCTAATCATTTAGGAACTTGGGCATTTGACCAACCAGGAGCTTTTGTTCAACCCTGGGCTTCTGCCCACCCTCAGGCTTCTTTCCAACCTCAAGCATCTGCCTAGCCATGCATGCACTTCTCCCCAACAAAACTACCCAACCAGAGGCCCAGCATAGGAATTTTGCATGCAAAAGAATTTAACCCACCATAGATCCTTGTCCACCTGGATGTTTTCGACCAACATAGGACCTCTGCTCAAACTGGGACTTCTACCCAGAAGCATGTCTAGCATGGGACTTTGACTAGCTTCTGCCTGACCAGCTGGATGCTTCTGCACAAACAGTGGCTTTCCATACATGAGCTTTTTGACACTGAGTGGCAGCTGCACCCCGCCTGTAGCTAGCTCTAATGTGCTCACATATAAAACAACATGAAATATGTGAAAATACATGTGAAAGACATCAGACATTATTTCACATGTGAGTTTTGTTTCTGTAAGAGCTCCCATGTCACACTCACTAACTAACAATCAACATGGTCTTATCACCAATCGCAGTACATTAATCACAAATTCCTTACTGAAGCTAAAACCCAAACTCAAACTATCACTAAACAGACCAATCTTCTACAACGAAAAGCACAATCAGTAGCTTGGTTTCCAGCATTTCTATTTTTTTTTTACTATATTTCTGAGCCTCGGGGGTTTCCTCCGGGTACTCCGGTTTCCTCCCCCAGTCCAAAGACATGCGTGGTAGGTTGATTGGCATCTCTAAATTGTCCGTAGTGTGTGATTGCGTGAGTGAATGAGAGTGTGTGTGTGCCCTGCAATGGGTTGGCACTCCGTCCAGGGTGTATCCTGCCTTGATGCCCAATGACGCCTGAGATAGGCACAGGCTCCCCGTGACCCGAGTGTAGTTCGGATTAAGCGGTAGACAATGAATGAATGAATGAATATTTCTGAGCTTCTTTATGATTCTGAAGGCGTTCTGTTGACCTGGAAGCTAACAACAAACACCACTTAAATACACTTTTTCTGATTAGCCAAAAAGGTGGAAAACAGCTTTATTTCTTAACTGTGAAAGCTACACAGCTACACAGTCTAAGCAAGTGTGTCAGGAACGATGATAGACATCTAAGAAAGTTGAGTATGTGTCAGCTGTTATATCCAAAAGACTTCTTACACCATGTCAGGTCAAAAGATCTCGGAGCCTGAAAGATAAATAGAGAGAATTATTAGATATCCATATGAATCTGAATTATTTATACACACAGCACACATATTGCATCTCCACATTGAATTCAATTGATCTGTTGATTTGCCTGCTTCCGCAACAATACTGGAGTCCAGTTTTGCCACAAGAACTTCACAGCTCCATTCACATTAACTACCACTCTCTTCCTTTGCCTACTCCAAGTGTGTCAGTGTGTTTATTTTCTCCCTTGCTCTGATGTTTGAGACCACAGTGGTGAAGAATGTGGGCATGAATGCAAACCCTCTAAGACCTTAAAAAATCCTACCCTCTTCCTGCACCTCATCAAGTCCAGTCTCCTCCAGGGAGAGGTCAAACAGGAATTTGATTGCTACATGCTGCCACTGTTGAGCTTATAGCTCTCCGTGAGGCAAACTCTGGGGCAGCCACCTTGCTCCCTGGCCCATGCCGTGATGCCCACCACTTACTTCCCAAGCTCATTGACAACAATGTTGAAGCTTGCCTACATACCTTTTAGCACAATGCATAGAACCTGAACCTCCACGCCACATCTCCTCCATGCCCCACTAACCCCTACCCATGAAGGTATGGCTGGTGTGCTGCATTGTCCAACAAAAAAAAGCCTGTCCAAGGCTCAATCAATTCTGGGAACACAGTGACACTAGCCTACCACTCAGTGATCCATCGTGCTGCTCAGATGAAGGAAGAACCACCTAACTAACTTAGTGAACTGCAGAGAGAGAGAAGACAGCATGGAAGACAGTGCTGAGGATGAGTCCCCTTTCTTCCACCTCTTTTGTGTATACCAGCTGAAGGAGGATGACCAACTAAAACACTGATGAAGGTAAGTGATGGAAATAGACAAGTAAAACTCACATGTATTGATTGTGATATAGATTGTGGATTATGCCACATGTTAACCTTGCACAGCCTCACTACCCGAGTTCCTGGGCCTCTGACAAAACCTACAATTAAAAATGTGTGTAATCATTAATGGTAATGTTTTCTTTATGGAAACGTTCTGTCAGATGACCAGAGGGAACCCTTGCCTGAATTCTAGCGCTTCCAGGTCAAGGTCACTTCCGGGGTCATACTGACTTTGGGTTTTTCACAGATTTAAATCAGGGAAAAATACTATGGGCCTACCAGGAACAACTAGCAGCCCTACAAGCCACCAATGAGCAGCTGCAGAAGAATCAGCCGGCTCCACAGGCCCAAGCCACCGCTCTTCCTCCACCATGCAGTGATTCAGTTTGTATAGCACTCTCTGAGAAAATTGACAGTTCCACGAATCGCTGACGGGGATTCCTGAGGCAATGCAACATCTTTTTCGCTCACCAGCCCGACATGTAGTGGGAGGAGAGTACTAAGTGTGCACTCCTCATGTCCTTGCTCACAGGGAAGGCATTGGACTGGGCCTCAGCAGTATTGTAACAGTGACCCTCATGTGAGAGTTTTGTGTGCCTACTTTTTGAAAGTGTAATGGGAGGTCTTTGAATACCTGGCGAGGAACTGAGATGTTTCTGTACAATTTCTCCAGTCATGTAAAGGTCATGATTTGGTGCATCAAGATCCTTACCCTGGCCTCTCAAAGTGGGTGGAACGACACTTCACTTTGGGCCAATTTCCATGAGAGACTCCATCCTGCCTTACAGGCCAGCTGGCCTGCTTGGATATTGACACCTTGCTGTCCCAGTATATCACCACAGCTATTCGTCTGGACAATCTACTGCACCACCAACTCATAAACAGCCGTTCACGCACTGGTTTCCGGTACAGAGAGGAGCCCCTTGCAAGTAGAGAAGAGGGAGTGGAACCTATGCAGCTAGGATTAACCCAGGTGTCCCCAAAGGACAACGATGTGCCCACCTCCAACTGTGTTTTTTTCTGCCAGACAGTCAGGCCACTGCTGCTCTGCCTGCCCTGAGAAGCCTTCCACTTTATTTAAGGTGTGCTGGACATTCAGTTACTCATGTTACACTGTACGGTGCAATTACACCATGCTCATGACATTCATTGTCCTAGTGGATTTGGGAGCCACCGTGAACCTGATAGACCTAGTCAAGGAACTACGGCTGCCAACCCTGCCCTGCACAACCCTCCTTCGAGTCACGCTGTGCATAACTAACCCATTGGAGAGGGCTTCATCACATGTTCTTCCTCTCCAAATTTGACTTAAGAAGCGCATATAACCTGATTCACATAAAAGAGGGGGATGAATGGAAGACCGCCTTCCACAGGGGGCAATACAAATACTTAGTAAAGCTGTAGGGCCTGACCAATGCAACTGCCATTTTCCAGGCTTTTATCAATGAGATGTTCCAGGACTTGATCTGTCAGTAGACCTAGTCTAGATCTTTAGTCGATTCAGCTAACCATTCCGACCCATACAACATGTTCAGCATGTGCAGACTGTGCTCTCTCGCCTATTACACCATCAACTTTATGTGAATACTGAAAAATGTGAGTTCTGTAAAGAAACTGTGATGTTCCTGGGATACATCATTTTTCAAGGAATAGTGGTCTTGGCAGTGACCAAATAGCCTGAACCCACAATGTTGAAGGAACTACAACACTTCCTGGGATTTGCTAATTTCTATCAACAGTTAATCCAGAGCTACAGTCTTATAACCCCTCTCATCTCTCTTTTACAAGGAAAACCCAAAAGATTACTGTGGACTCTACCGTGAATCTGCCAGAGCAACTTTTAAAACACTCAAGGCCAGTTTCACCACAGCACCGATTCTCAAACACCCCGATCCAAGCATCCTGTTTGTAGTGGAGGTCGATGCCTCCAGCTACAGCTAGGGGCAGTGCTAACACAGCGCCATGAGGACCCTGGGAAACTGTTCCCCTGTACATTTTCTTCCGTAAACTGACATTCGCGGTGGCAAATTACGACATAGGAAATCGTGAGTTGCTGTCCATCAAGGAAGTGCTCAACAACTGCCTTCATGCCCTGAACCCATTCTATCCCCTTCCATTGTGCTTGCACCTGTTAGATGGGACCTCATAGAAGTTCAGCAAGCACAACAGTTGGACCCTCCACCCACTGAATGCCCTCCTGCCAAGCAATATGTGCCAGCAACCCTCTGTCCATGAGTTATACAATGAGTCCATGCTGCATGTAGCTCGGGCCAAACGGGTATCTAGAGGACCACAGCTCTTGTACAGAATGGCTTCTGGTGGCCCTCACTGGCCAGGGATATTGAGGACTATGTCATAGCCTGCCTAATCTGTGCTCAAACCAGTCCTAGTTGTCAACTCCCAGCAGGGCTTCTGGAACCCCTGCCCATACCCCAGAGACCTTGGTCACACCTTGGGGTCGACTTTGATATGGACCTTCCGTTTTCCAACAGATATAATACCATTCCTGTGGCAGTTGACTGATTCTTGAAAGCCTGTACAATTATCTCTCTAAAAGGCCTGCTTATGGCGATGGAAACCACCATGACACTGTTTCACCAGGTGTTTCAGATTTATGGCCTTTCAGAGGACATTGTGTCTGATCAAGGGACACAGTTTACCTCCTGAGTCTGGAGGGCACTGTGCAATCAACTCAGCATCAACATAAGTTTGAACTCCAGTTATCACGATCAGTCCAATGGGCAAAAGGAACGTCTTAACCAAGAGATCAGTCGCTAACTCAGAATATACTGCAGCCGAGAGCAACATCAGTGGAGTGAGTTCCTACCCTGGGTGGAATACGCACAGAACTCTCTTACACATTCCTCCACTGGATTAACTCCCTTAGCCACCCCTATTCCTCTGATCTGGAGAACCATCCAACGTTCCTGCCATAGATGACTGGATATAACATAACCAAGGAGTCTGAGAAAGCACCCATGTACGTCTACAAAGAGCCATACACAGACAACAAACTAATAGCGAACCCCCGTACCCCTGGACATTGAAGGCTCCCCAACATATCTTGTACACACCACCCTGCAGGAATCCAACCTGTTCTATCATTTATGTTTTTGCCTGTCGATATGGATTTGGTCAGTATGGATCCCAGTTCCACCGCATCCGGAGTTTCCTTACATCATGTGACATTTTTGGAAAGAACCTCCAGTGTCAAAACTTTGTAACAGTGAGAGATATAGCTGTAACTTATTCTGATATCTAGACATAGGATTTTATGCTTTGCAGTTTCTCTATAACGTGTGTTTTTGGAGAGTCAAAAAGAGAGGCTGGTGAGGGAACTGTTTATAGTTGCAATAATGTAATTAAAAACAAACTGACTGGTTTATGAACATTAAACGTATGTATAAAAGCTTTAAACTAACTGCCTATTGTTATTATTTGCAATTGCTGTTGTAGGAGTGAAATAAAACACTTAGGGATTTAAGAAAATTAATCAACTACATGAAAAGACTTGAAAAGATATCCACATCTTAACACCGTGGTGTTTATTATCATTAATCATTAATATGTTGTTTGGGAAAATGTTTGGAAGCAATTAGTTTGACAGCAACTCACTCCAATTTATCCAGTGTGTACTTTTCATCCTCCTTTATATCAGAGAGCAGCTTATATCCCTCATCTCCTAAATCATTACTGCTCAAATCAAGCTCTTTCAGGTGTGATTTTGAGCTCAGAGCTGCAGCAAGAGCGACACAGCCTTCCAGTGTAATGTTACAGTCATGCAACCTGCAGGAGAAAAAGACCAAGTTCATAAAGTCATGTGTCTGTTGCAGTATTTTGGTTTAAAACACTGTGTAAGATTCTGTTTTAAATGAAACCCACTTTAATATCTCCAGTTTACAGAGTTCATTCCTTAGGAGATCTGAGATTAATCTCATTCCTGGGTCTCTTATTTTATTCCAGCCCAGATCCAGTTCTCTGAGGTAAGAGGGGTTTGATATCAGAGCTGAAATCAGATGAGTGCTGCCTTCCTGTGTAATACCACAGTCAAACAATCTGTAGGGAAAATACACAAATAATCTGTTGGCATATATCATTCAGACTACACACACCTTATGCAATACATTTGTGCTGGCATTACTTTAATTTCTCCAGTTTACAGCTTTGTTCCTTTAACAGATCACAGAGCAGGTCGAGGCCTGTCTGTCCTGCTTTATTTCTCCCCAAGTCCAGCACTCTCAGGTGAGAAGGATTCATCCTCAGAGCTGAAATCAAAGCAGTAAAGCCTTCTTCTGTAATGCTGCAGGTATTCAGCCTACAAAGAAAAGAACATACCATGTAAAAGAGGGTTTTGTTACGATACTGCTGGGTCTTGGTATGTTTTGAGCTGACCTCAGCGTCTTTAGTTTACAGTTCGAGCTCTGCAGAGCTTCTGAGAGATGCTTAACTCCTGAATCCTGCAATTTATTGCGGCTGAGACACAACTCTGTCAGATGTGTCGACTCAGAGACAAGAACTGAAGCAAGAACTGCACAGCTTTTCTCTGTGAGATCACAGTCACCAAGTCTGAAACAGAAATAAGGATATTATCTGTTCAGAGCACTTCTTCCAATGCAAGATTCCAACAATGCATACAGAAGTAAAGTACATTTCCCAGGGTTATCATCTTTTTTACACCTTTTTTCACTTTTTGTTTAGATCACTTATTGCTTTTTATTTGCTTTACAGAAAAAGAAAATCAAGTTCTTACCGAAGGATCTCTAATTTACACTGTGGACTCTTCAGCCCCATAGCAAGCAGTTTGGCTCCTGAATCCTGTAATTTATTATCACTCAGGTCCAGCTCTCTCAGATAGGAACATTTGAAGCTAAGTATTTTAGCCAGACTTTTACAACTTTTCTTTGTAAGGTTACTGCCACATAGCCTGTAACAAAATAAATTTGAGCAATATATGTGTCCTTAAAGTTAAAGTCACCAAAAATCATTTAAGATCATTTATACTTAATGTTATCTGACATACAACATGCATCATTAGGAAACCCACATTCTATATATACTGATCAGCCACAATGTCAAACCCACTGACAGATGTAGTGAATAATGTTCATTATCATGTTAGTGGCATATATCAGGGGGTAGGATATATTTAGGCAGCTGGAAGCAGGAAAAATGGACAAGTGTAAGGATCTGAGAGAATTTGACAAGATCAAACTGTGATATCTAGATGACTGGTTCAGAGCTTCTCCAAAACAGCAGGTGTGGTCAAGTGTTCCTGGTGTGCAGTGGTTAGAAACTACCAAAAGAGCTTCAAGAAAGAACAACCAGTGAACCAGCACCAAGGCCATGGATGCTCAAGGCACATGAGGTGTGAAGTCTAGTTTTCAATTCAATTCAATTCAGTTTTATTTGTATAGTTCTTTTAACAAAGAGCATTGTCTCAAAGCAGCTTTACAGAACATTCATTCATTCATTGTCTACCGCTTATCCGATCTATACTCGGGTCACGGGGAGCCTGTGCCTATCTCAGGCATCATTGGGCATCAAGGCAGGATACACCCTGGATGGAGTGCCAACCCATCGCAGGGTACACACACTCTCTCATTCACTCACGCAATCACACACTACGGACAATTTAGAGATGCCAATCAACCTACAATGCATGTCTTTGGACAGGGGGAGGAAACCGGAGTACCCGGAGGAAACCCCCGAGGCACGGGGAGAACATGAAAACTCCACACACACACGGCGGAGGCGGGAATCGAAACCCCAACCCTGGAGGTGTGAGGCAAACGTGCTAACCACTAAGCCACTAAGCCACCGTGCCCCCTTTTACAGAACATAAGAAACAATAAAAATACAAACAAACAGTCCTAATTGTTAGACAAAATTTTCCCTAGTGAGCAAGCCTGAGGTGACTCAGGTGACTGTGGCAAGGAAAAACTCCCTTAGATGGTATTATTAAACCTTAAGAGGAACCAGACTCAAAAGGGAACCCATCTTCATCTGGGTGACACCGAAGAGTGTGATATGAACAATGACCAGTCTGTCTGGTCTGATCCCACAGAAGAGCAACTGTAGAACAGATCACACAGAGCATCACAGATGCAGAGCATCAGAGTAACCATGCTGACACCACCCAAAGCTCCTATACTGGATGCTTGAGCTTCAGAACTGGACCATGGAGCAGTGGAAGAAGGAGGCCTGGAGGTGGCAAGATGGCACCAGGATGCACGTTGACGTGGCGTTGAAGGCAGTTTGATGTTCTGGATATTCTGCTGGGAAAACTCAAGTCCTGCATTCATGTGGCTCTACACGCATCACCTACCTAAACACTGCTGCAGATCAAGTCCAACTCTTTATGGCAATGGTGTTCTCTAATGGTAGTGTCTTCTTTTGGCAGGGTAATGCTCTCTGACACACTGCAAACATTGCTTAGGAATGGTTTGAGGAACATGACAAAGCATAAAAACAAGACTCTCTTGTTCACCCTATGGAGTCCTGGAATTCATGGAACAGCATGGGAATGGTTTGCTTCCTACCTGGATGGCTGCTCATATCAGGTAACATGGAGGGGATCAACATCTGCTCCACTCTCCACTGGTGTCCCACCAGGCTCAGTCCTTGGTCGTCTCCTTTTCTTGGGGTGAACATGGACAATCAATTGTCCTTTTCTTCCCATGTTGCAAATGTGACAAGCTCATGTCTGTTTCTTCTGTACAGCCATTCAGATTCAGCCATTTTTATCCAGACAGGCTGCTCAGGTGCTTGTTCAGATTCTTGTCTTTTTGAGACTGGACTACTGCAACTCTTTACTTGCAGGTCTACTTCTACAAACTCCTCCTCTGCAAATGATCCAAAAATGCACCTGCACAACCCCACTGCTGCACTCCCTCCACTGGCTACCGGTAGCTACACATATCAGATTAAAAACACTGATGCTTACCTACATGGTCCAGCTCCCTCTTTCCTAAAAGCCCATGTTACTCCTTGCACTGCACCATGCACCCTCAGATCTACTATCTCTTTTTTAACTGGTCCCACCATCTCTCAGGGTCCATGATGGGTATAAATCCAGTCTCTTTTCCGTTCTCGCACCAAGGTAGTGGAATGAACTTCCCCTAGATTTTTGGACTTAAAGGAGCTGCTGAAAATGTCTTGGTGTTAAGAAAGGTACACCTTAAGTAGTCTTATGGACTCTGTGCCTCGATGAGTCAGAGCTGTTTTGATTGCACAATGGGAACCAACACAACATTAGGCAGGTGGTTTTAATGTTATGGCTGATTGGTATATATGCAAAAAAACATCAGTCCTTATCTTGTTAATACAGTGCTGCTCAGACAATATTTGCTTTTAAAATATGTTAGGATTTTACATTTTATAAAGCAAAAAGAATTGCCCAGTATACTAAACCTAAAAGACAATTATAGAAAGGAAAACTAGCAATGTGACCTCCCTGAATTGTATAGTGAGTAATAAGTATTAATATAACTAGTAGTGTCATTATTATTGGTGTCTAACAGATTCATACAGGAATGAAAATCACTTGAAGGAAAAACTTACAGAGCTTTTCTGAATGCTGTAATAACTAGATGCATGTTCATTAAACACTCATCTGATGCTGCATACTTCTTTAGGTTAAACTCTTCTAGCTTCTCTTCTGAGTTCAGCAACAAGAAAACCACAGCTGACCACTGAACTGGAGAAAGTTTGACTCCCTGGAGGCAATGATCTTCTCTTTTAGTCAAAAAGCCTTGAACTTCCTGTACCAGAGACTGGTCATTCAGTTCATTCAGACAATGAAACAAATTAATGGTTTTGCACATTGATGGATTCCTTCTAATCTTCTCCTTGATGTATGCAGCTATTTCCTTGATGGTGACAGCAGCATCTTTGCTCAGAGAGCTGCGTCCTGTCTCGGTCAGTAGGTCTTGGAGGAGAATTGAATTGGACTCCATTGAGAGACCCATAAGGAAACGGAGGAAAAGGTCCAAGTGTCCATTCTTACTCTGTAAGGCCTTGTCTACTGCTGTCTTTAGAAGGTCTAACAGTGTTGCCTTGCTCGAGAGTCCGAAGATTCCAGGAGTTTGTTGTTTTGAGAGATTTCCATTGATACATGAGAGAAATGCATACATAGCTGCAAGATGCTCCTGAACACTCAGATGCACAAAGCTGTACACTTTCCCCAGTGAAGTGACTTCCTCAATAAAGATCCGAGTGCAGACTCCTGAGTACACCGTGGCCTCTTGGACATCAATCCCACACTCAATGATGTCGTCCTCATAGAAGATCAGGTTTCCATTCTCCAGCTGCTGGAACGCCAGCTTTCCCAGTTTGAGTACAATGTCTGCAATCTGTCCAGGATTCATTTCCTGTTTTTTGTACTTTTGGGCTCTGTGTTTGATCTGTAAGATCAGGAAATGTGTGAACATTTGAGTCAGGGTCTTGGGGACCTCTCCAGTTTCTGCTACACTGAACATTCCCTCGAGAACAGTCGCTGAAATCCAACAGAAGACTGGAATGTGGCACATGATGTGAAGACTTCGTGATGACTTTAGGTGTGTGATTATTTTATCAGCCAGGGTTTGATCACTGATTCTTTTCTGGAAGTACTCATCTTTCTCAGGGTCATTGAACCCTCGTACCTCTGTTACTCGGTTAATATAAACATCAGGAATCTGACTGGATGCTGCTGGTCGAGATGTTATCCAGAGGAATGCAGATGGAAGCAGATTCCCGTTAATAAGATTTGTTAACAGAACGTCTATTGGAGCTGACTCTGTTACATCACTCAACATTTTGCTGCTTAGGAAATCGAAAGAAATACGAGACTCATCCAGTCCGTCAAAGATGAACATGATTTTGTAGTGATGATAGTCTATTTTAAGTTGGATGATTTCTGGGAAAAAAAAGTGGAGAAGCTCCAACAAACTGAGATGTTCTCCTTTCTTAAAATTCAACTCTCTAAAGTTAAATGGAAAAATGAAGTCCAAATCCTGATTGGCTTTTCCTTCAGCCCAGTCCAGAACAAACTTCTGCACAGACACCGTTTTCCCAATTCCAGCAATGCCTTCTGTTAGCACAGTTCTGATGGGTTTCTCATCTCCAGGTAAGGGTTTAAATATGTCATTATAATTGATGGACTCCTCTAATATTAGACTCCTACATGCTTTTTCAATATGTCTGACCTCATGTTCATCACTGATGTGTCCACACCCGCAGTCTGATGTGATGTAGAGTTCTGTAAAAACCTCATTTAGAAGTCTTGAGTTTCCGTGCGTTGGGATTCCCTCGTTAATCATCTGAAATTTCTTCTGTAGTCTGGATTTGAATTTTTGCTTCCACACAGGTTGCAGTTCTGAGGACACAAAGAAAACAATACAATATTTGGCTTTTACTTAAGAATTACTAGCATGTAGACATTTACAGTTAACATAATTTCGAATCTTCTTCACATGATAAAAGAAAATTACAACTATAATTCAATTAATAAAAAAAACCCATTTGTGATATTTAGTATCTCACCTTCGTTACTGTTTTGATTCTCTTTGTTCTTTGTCCTTTGTCCTCTAACATTACTTGTTGGATATTCTGGGCTCTGGGGCCAAACAGAAATGTAGCAAATTACCTAATTAATTAATTATTCAATTACTGAATTTATGACAGATTAATAAATACATATCAAGAAATATTTGAGGTTTTGTTATATCAGAATTCACTGATGATTGTCAGTGCCTGACTGCCACTGTCCATCCTCAGTGATGCAATTAATAATAATAATAATAATAAAAATTAAAAATTTTTAATAATAATAATAATAATAATAATAATAATAATAATGATAATAATAATAATAAGAAGAAGAAGTTGCTTTCGGCTGCTCCCTGTTCGGGGTCACCACAGCGGACCAACTGGTCCCCACAACAACTTGGCAAATGTTTTATGCCGGATGCCCTTCCTGACGCAACCCTCCCATTTTTCTGGGCTTGGGACCGGCACTGCATCCAGTGGCTGGGAATCAAACCCGGGCCTTCCGCATGATAGGCAAGAAACCTACCACTAAAGCCACCAATGCCCCTTAATAATAATAATAATAATAATAATAATAATAATAATAATAATAATAATAATAATAATAATAATAATAATAATAATAATAATAATAATAATAATAACCTTTCCACTGTTTAAGGACAGCTAATAGAAAGATGAGGACACTAACAAACAATCAAATGAAATCAGAGGTGGAAACTAAGATTGAAGAAAAATATAAACATTTCCTATGTTAGGGGAAGAGCCAAAGTACTGAAAAAATAAATGCGGTTTAATTTATAATTTAAAAGTCGAGACTTTTCTGAGTTTCTGGAGGACTAAATTCCAAAGTTTTGGAGTTATGAGCACAAATGATCTACCAGTCATGGTGGAGAAGAAGAAATATGGTAAAGTGAAAAGGCCTGTATCAGTGGACCTGAGAGGCTGTGTTGGGATGTAAGGATGGAGAAGCTCAGATAGATATGGAGGAGTGAGGATATGGAGGGCTTTAAAGTACAGTAGGAGGATTTTGTTTAGTGACTTTAGAAAAGGTTCTTAGGTGGTCATGAAGAGAAGTACCCACTTTAAACCAAAGATCAGGCCAAATGAGGAAATCTTAACATACTTAAGTAGATATATCAAATTTAGCACTAACATGGAGAATGCTTCAGCCTTCAGATCATCAAGCCCAATAAAACCTCCCAAACTCACACAAAATACAGTACATACCAGGTCCTGGGGATCAGCATGGAGCACCATCGAGGGATTTGATATGCCATGCTTATCTCTTTAATAAAGACAATTTTATACTAAAGTTAAATAAGCAATAAAACATTTGTTAATGGTTTAATACAGTGGATTTACCAAGCTGATGTTGATTATTTTGAAGAAACACGCAGCAATCACGTTCACAAATAATGAATATTTATATTGTTATACAGTCAACTAACTGAGTGAATTTAAATACCGATTACACATACTCTGTGTGTGTGTGTGTGTGTGTGTGTGTGTGTGTGTGTGTGTGTGCGTATGTGTGTGTGTGGTTTAGTAGGCCAAAAGTTTTTTTCTACAGTTAATTTACAGAGTATTTTTTTGTTAAATAAACTTACCTTTCTGTCTCTCCCTGAAACAGTATTGGTGCTCCCATTGAATGATGACTCCTCATAGACAGAGCACTGGGTTCAGGAGACTCTAAGCTCTTTCGATCAATAAGACTAAACACACAAAGCACTTTTCATTTAACAACAATGATTCTCTTTTTTGTAAATTAAAAAAATAACACACCAATGTGTCCAATTTGGCTTAAATGAAAAGTCATTTACTTTTGTTTAAACATCCTCATTATACACAAGCATTTTCTTGCAGTTCATTCATAATAACAAAACATAACATTGTTCCTATGGAGCACTTTTTCTGTGGTTCTGTGTTTTTTTTCTCTATTCAAACCAGGTCAAATCCTTCAAACACATCTGATTTTAAATTACATACTAAAATAAGTTTCCATACCTTTCTTCCTCTGCTTGTTGAAACACTATTGGTTCTCCCATTGAATGCCTACTCCTCATAGACACAGCACTGGGTTCAGGTGAGGCAGGTCTTTCATTCTGATGTCTAATTAAATACAATGTACATTGTGTATTTCTGTTATTACACAGCAGGTCTACTGCATTAAAGAAAATAATAAGGTCACTGAATAGTGCTTTCTTTTTAGGTTCAGTGTGAGACTTCCCTTGGGTTGCACCAAATTACAGTTATTTGGGCTCCATGCTCATTAAAAATGACCTAGGTCTGATTTCCTCTGTACTCAGAGCAAGGAGTGTGTCTCTGTAGCACTGTTTACATTCAGCAGTACAGTGAGGCAGCGCTATCTAGTGATGAATGCAGATGTTTAATCTAAGATCTGCTGCTATACTCACACAGACTGTTCTACATGTTCACTTCTACCAATTCTACATGTTGAGTCTTCCATGAGATATCTTAAATGCCTCACCTCTCATCTTTATCCTCAGGGGAGCTCATCTTCACAGGTCTGTACTGTGTTTTCTTAAAGGTGTGTTCGTCAAGAATAAAAACAGACCTGCAATCAATCACAGTCGATAAATAATAAAATAAAGACAAGAACTGAACTATCCACTGATGACCATCATTCCCAGTGACCTTTCACTGTTTCCACTGTTCTCACCGAACAATCAGTAACCACCCTACACCCTGTTTCCAACGACTATTTCCTTTGTCTACTTTTTTCATTGTCTGCCGCTTATCCGAACTACACTCGGGTCACGGGGAGCCTGTGACTATCTCAGGCGTCATTGGGCATCAAGGCAGGATACACCCTGGACGGAGTGCCAACCCATCGCACGGCACACACACACTCTCATTCACTCACGCAATCACACACTACGGACAATTTAGAGATGCCAATCAACCTACCATGCATGTCTTTGGACTGGAGGAGGAAACCGGAGCACCCAGAGGAAACCCCCGAGGCACGGGGAGAACATGCAAACTCCACACACACATGGCGGAGGCGGGAATCGAACCCCCAACCCTGGAGGTGTGAGGCAAACGTGCTAACCACTAAGCCACCGTGCCCCCCCCCCTTGTCTACTTTTTATTTATTTTTATTTTTTTACTCAAGACTTCACCTGTGATATTCATAGAAGGTATCTGATTGGCCAAAGACTTTCTATAAAACAGAGTAAAATGTCTACACTAAGACAGACTAGACACTAAAGACAGGAAACAGGAAATGCACTGATTTATATTATTTATACACGGAGTAATAATTTTCTGGGTTCATTCAACAGGTGTAGCTGATCAGCAAATGATCAACTTAATAAAAAAAAAAAAAACATTTAGTAAAAAAAACACGTATTTGTTCAGAAATTTCCGAACGTTTGAACAGAAACCTAAACAACAGCTTTCCATGGAAAAGTCTTTCCCTGATCCGCTCAGTACAACACAACACAAACACAAGAACGACTTTATAACGCGGTGGAAAAAATGTGTTGTTGTTTATTGTAATCATACCAAAGTCCATTCATAAAATATTAAAGGAAATATGAAATTTAAAGTACTTACAGTTTTACTGTGTGTTACTGTGTGTTCCGACGGAACAAAAGCGCGCAATTTTTTTTACCTTTCGGTTGAAGACAATACACACGGAAGTTCAGGGCACGATAACACACTGTATGTACTAGTTTCTGGTATGATGAACTTTCTCGTAAAAAAAAAAAAAAAAAATCACACCAAAATGTAAAGAACTCAGTAAGATATTAAAAGAAGTAAAGCTTCACACAGATGTCAGCTCTGTATCTAGTGACCATTTAAAACAATGCAGATTAGAAAGACAGATAAATAGATTCTTCATTGTCAGTACAACAAAATGAAGCGTCTCTCTTTATGGTGTAATAACGAAAGAGAATAACTGGGCAACCGGTCATGTGACACGCCTTAAGAAAAAATGGGGAAGCGATGGAAAACCCCTCCGTTGTGTACTGCCGACATCAGGAAGTACATCCGGGAAATCCGGAGACACCTGCCCTCAGATCCAGCTCTGTACTGCAGCTTGTGTGTAAAAGAGGAGGATAAAACAGTCTACACATACACATCCTTAAGCAACAAATAAACAAACCACATTTGCTTCATGTTCTTAATTATTCATTCATTCATTGTCTACCGCTTATCCGATCTACTCTCGGGTCACGGAGAGCCTGTACCTATCTCAGGCGTCATTGGGAATTAAGGTAGGATACACCCTGGACGGAGTGCCAACCCATCACAGGGCACACACACACACACAGAACAATTTAGAGATGCCAATTAACCTACAATGCAATGGTCTTCTATGGAGAACATGCAAACTCCACACACACACACACACACACACACACACACACGGCGGAGGCGGGAATCGAACCTCCAACCCTGGAGGTGTGAGACAAACGTGCTAACCACCAAGCCGTGCCCCCTACTGAGATAATAGCATAGGTTCTTGTATATTATAAATGAAACCGATTAAAGTGTTAAACTGGCTGAAGGTCTGATGTATAGGGCACAGGAAACTGGAAAAACAGCAGTTTGTGAGTCAGCAGCTGGTTCTACAATACTTGTGTTATTCACAACACTGATGCTTGAGACCACAGTGGTGAAGAATGTGGGCATGAATGCAAACTTTCTAAGACCTTACCCTCTTCCTGCACCTCCTAAAGTCCAGTCTCTGCCAGGGAGAGATCAAACAGGAATTTGAGGTTTACATGCTTCCACCGATGAGCTTATAGCCCTCCGTGAGGCAAACTCTGTGGCAGCTACCCTGCTCCCTGACCCATGCCGTGATGCCCACCTCTTACTTTCCAAGCTCACTGGTAACAACAATGTTGAACCTGAACCCCCATGTCACATCTCCATTCCTCCACAAAAACCCCCACCCGTGTGTTTTAGAAAATTAATCAATAATAAAGTCATAACAGAAACTTTGTGTCCACATCTTAACACCGTGGTGTTTATTATCATTAATCATTAATATGTTGTTTGGGAAAATGTTTGGAAGCAATTAGTATGACAGCAACTCACTCCAATTTATCCAGTGTGTACTTTTCATCCTCCTTTATATCAGAGAGCAGCTTATATCCCTCATCTCCTAAATCATTACTGCTCAAATCAAGCTCTTTCAGGTGTGATTTTGAGCTCAGAGCTGCAGCAAGAGCGACACAGCCTTCCAGTGTAATGTTACAGTCATGCAACCTGCAGGAGAAAAAGACCAAGTTCATAAAGTCATGTGTCTGTTGCAGTATTTTGGTTTAAAACACTGTGTAAGATTCTGTTTTAAATGAAACCCACTTTAATATCTCCAGTTTACAGAGTTCATTCCTTAGGAGATCTGAGATTAATCTCATTCCTGGGTCTCTTATTTTATTCCAGCCCAGATCCAGTTCTCTGAGGTGAGAGGGGTTTGATATCAGAGCTGAAATCAGATGAGTGCTGCCTTCCTGTGTAATACCACAGTCAAACAATCTGTAGGGAAAATACACAAATAATCTGTTGGCATATATCATTCAGACTACACACACCTTATGCAATACATTTGTGCTGACATTACTTTAATTTCTCCAGTTTACAGCTTTGTTCCTTTAACAGATCACAGAGCAGGTCGAGGCCTGTCTGTCCTGCTTTATTTCTCCCCAAGTCCAGCACTCTCAGGTGAGAAGGATTCATCCTCAGAGCTGAAATCAAAGCAGTAAAGCCTTCTTCTGTAATGCTGCAGGTATTCAGCCTACAAAGAAAAGAACATACCATGTAAAAGAGGGTTTTGTTACGATACTGCTGGGTCTTGGTATGTTTTGAGCTGACCTCAGCGTCTTTAGTTTACAGTTCGAGCTCTGCAGAGCTTCTGAGAGATGCTTAACTCCTGAATCCTGCAATTTATTGCGGCTGAGACGCAACTCTGTCAGATGTGTCGAATCTGAGGAAAGAACCGAAGCAAGAACTGCACAGCTTTTCTCTGTGAGATCACAGTCACCAAGTCTGAAACAGAAATAAGGATATTTGTCTGTTCATCTGTTTAATCCAAACAAGGCATACAGAAGTACAGTACATTCCACTCCTATGTTTAGATCACTTATTACTTGATTTGATTTACACAAGAACAAAATAGTGCTCTTACCGTAGGACCTCTAATTTACACTGTAAGTCTGATTACAGTCTGACTCCTGAATCCTGCAGTTTATTATCACTCAGGTCCAGCTCCCTCAGACAGGAATATTCTAAGCTGAGAACTTTTACCAGACTTTTACAACTTTTCTTTGTAAGGTTACTGCCACGCAGTCTGTAACAGAATAAATTTGAGCAACATATATGTCCTTAGATTCAAAGTCACAAAAATTTTTAATTTGAAAACAAGAAAAATGATTTTAGAACAATTTTCTGTGATAATTAATATCATTTATGCTTAATGTTATTTGACATACAACATGCATCACTAACAAACCCAAATTCTTTATATAATGATCAGGCGCAACATTAAACCCACCGACAGGTGTAGTGAATAATGTTCATTATCATGTTATCTCTGGGGGTGGGATATATTTAGACAGAATACTTCATGCCGAAGCCAGTGTGAGCATCCTACAGGTGTTCTTCTCTGATGAGGCTGCCCCTGGGGTCTGGGTGTGGGTCGGTTGGGGTGAGGTCTGTGAAATTCTTGGGTGAGAGAGGGGCCCAGGATATCATCAGTGTTAACCCAGCATCTCTCCTCTGGGTCATACCACTCCCAGTACCATACCACTCAGGGTCAGTGGCAAATAGGGGAGCATGAGCGGGCTTGAGAAGTGAGACATGGAAGGAAAGTAAGCTGTGGTAGTGTGGGGAAGCTGTAGGCCGTAGGTGACTGGTTTAATCTTATGTAAAATCTTGAACAGGCCAATGAAGTGAGGACTGAGCTTTTTACAAGGAAGTATGAGTTCTCTGTTTTGGGTGGAGAGCCATACCATCTGACCTGGTTGGTATGGGGGATGAGGGCGCTTTTGACGATTTGCACTGCACACTGGAGGGGCACATGAGCCCGCTACCAGACCTCGCTGCTCTGGTGGAACCAGTCATCCACAGCTGGTACATCTGAGGTCTCACCTGATCATGGGAAGAGTGTGGAGGGAGTTTTGTAGCACACTCCTTGTTGAACACCTACCTAGAGTAGTCATAGTCACTGGGGATGTAAACTGGAGTCATGGACTTCGGACTCTTAATAGTGGTGGTGTGGCAGGGAAGACAGAGGTTCCTTCTTAAGCAGTGATGAAGGCAGCTCGGGGGGACCAGTTAAGTAGTTCCTTCTGTGCCATAAGATCTGAAGGTCATGAGCTTGGAGCCATGGAAACCCCAGTATAACAGGGTTGGCTGGAGAGGAGATGATGAACAAGACAAGCTCCTCCACATGAAATAGTCCAACTTGCAGTGTTAGGGAAATAGTCTAGTGGGTTGATATAGCTGTTACCAATGGGCTGATTGTCCACTGCTGTGATCTTAAATGGCGTGGCGTATGGAACCGTGGGGAGTTGGAGGTCTTCAACTAGCTGCTGGTGGGATCAGGTTGATGGCTGATCCTAAGTCTATGAGGGAGTAAGATGTCTGCCAACACACTAAGACAGACGAAGTCATTTAAAAACAGGAAATGCACTGATTTATATTATTTATACTCGGAATAAGAACTTTCCGGGTTCATTCAACATGTGTAGCTGATCAATAAATGATCAGCTTAATAAAAAAAATAATAACATTTAGTAAAATAACAATAAAACATGCATTTGTTCAGAAATTTCCGAACGTATATTAAGTAACAACAGCTTTTCATGGAAAAGTCCTTTGATCTAAACAGACAGGGTGGAGCAGAGCAAACTTCAGTACCACAAACAAGAATGACTTTATAACTCGGTGGAAAAATGTCTTGTCCTTTATTGTAATCATTCCAAAGTCCATTCATAATAATAATTTTAGAGGAAATATGGAAGTTAAAGTACTTACAGTGGTGTGAAAAAGTGTTGGCCCCCTTCCTGATTTCTTTTTTTTTTTGTTTCAGATAATCAAACACATTTAAATATTAGTCAAAGATAACACGAGTAAACACATCATGCAGTTTTTAAATGAAGGTTTTTATTATTAAGAGAAAACAAAATCCAAAACTACATGGCCCTGTGTGAAAAAGTGTTTGCCCCCCCGTTAAAACATAACTTGACTGTGGTTTATCACACCTGAGTTCAATTTCTCTAGCCACACCCAGGCCTGATTACTGCCACACCTGTTCGCCATCAACAACTCACTTAAATAGGACCTGCCTGACAAAGTGAAGTAGACCAAAAGATCCTCAAAAGCTAGACATCATGCCGAGATCCAAAGAAATTCAAAAACAAATGAGAAAGAAAGTGATTGAGATCCATCAGTCTGGAAAAGGTTAGAAAGCCATTTCTAAAGCTTTGGGACTGCCGCGAACCACAGTGAGAGCCATTATCTACAAATGGCGAAAACATGGAACAGTATATAGATACCTATAGCTGTAATGTCACATGTCATAGATTTATCACGCTGAAGAAAAAAAAAAACGAGGAAACAGTACTGATGAAAAACTCTGTTGGTCACTGCAGTTATCAGCAAGTTGACAAGATCAGGAGACACTTACCCTGAAGAAACCAGCACCTTTAGACAGCATCTGTGCTGTACTGTGGTGCGTGTGTAAAGGAGGAGGTTAAAACAGTGTAAGGATCATCGTCTAAACTAATTCATAATAAATAAATAAATAAATAAATAAATAAACAAACAACTAAATAAATAAACACTAAACTAAATTAACAATTGCTTCATGTTCTTATTTATACTTAAAAAAAAAAAAAAAAAAAAATATATATATATATATATATATATATATATATATATATATATATATATTTGTAAAGTTAGTTTATCTGATATGTTTTTAATTAAATCAGATTAAATAGTTTTTTATGGTCATGTTATCACCAGTGGGACACATTCTAACATTTCACTTCTCTTCTTTATGGGTAAATAATGAAAACAGTATATGTTTTATTCATAAAAGGATATCACATATTTGTACTAGACATATAAAAATAATGTGAAAGAAGAAAAAACACTTTGAGCCATAAGTACTTGTCCTTATTTATACAATCTCTAACAATATCTCTATTCAGATCACGTGGCTCTTTAAATATATACAGTGTCATATTAACACTCATCTTATTCTACACGTCAAAACCACGCCCGAGGGCAATCTGCTGCTCCTTTCTCAGACAAAACAATATTATTTGAAACAGTTTTAGACTGGTTCTTTAGGTGAGGAGGTTTAGTATATTAGCTTTCAGGAATTTCTCAAAAATAGATAGTTTACTTTGTGTTTCATGATATGTGAAATGTCCAGAAAGGTCCGTGGACAGAGACAGCAACAGGAAGTGCAGTGAGGGTTTTAAACAAGTATTGGTCATGGGATCATGGGTCATTAAAGTAAAAAAAAAAAAAAAAAAAAAATCAAATAAAGCAATTAATTGAAGCATTTCTATTTGTTTTATTATAATTATGTGTTTCATTGCTAGCTATTAGCTAGCAGATTACAGATCAGAAACATAACACATTTGCTAAAGAGTACAAAATAAATATTGAACTTACAGAAATTTCTTCACTTTACAACAACAGAAAAATCATGAAAGAAAAATCTTCTATAATAAACTACAACCACAGTCAGTATAATTCAACACAATTTTATTTGTAAGGTGTTTTTGACACAACAGCTTCACAGAATAAAGAAAGGCAGAATAAATTCTTTTATTCTTAACATGCAAGCCTGAGGCAACAAGGAAACTCACTTCCTGCACCAATATGAGGAAGAAACCTCGAGAGGAACCTTAAGTATAAATGTTTTACATAGCAAACAATGCTAATCTATTAGACTCTAATGCCACAGATGGAGTTTAGATGTAAGTGTGTGTAGCTCTTCATTTATTTCATTAACCAGTAGACCAAGCATACAAACACGGTATATATATTGAAATATACATACATACATATATATATATATATATATATACAATACATATATATATACAATACATATATATATTGAAATGCTATTTGGGTTTTATGTTGTATAGAACAACAAACACTACTACTATAAACACTACTTAGATAAAATACCACTTCCCTCTTCTGTATTGATATGTAATGAACTGATCAAAACAAAAATAATTAACTGCAATAGAGTCGGCACGTTCCGTTACTTGTGATCTCTACACAGCTTCATCCTTACGCCAGGTCTGGTCTGGAGATTCAGATTCTGTAAGTCAATTGGACAGTATTGTCAAACATCGATACACATTGCATTAATATCTCAAGTCAAGTCCATGCCCCTCTACTAACATCTTTTGGGAAGTTTTAAACATTTCAATAAACATCGGGTAAAACAGTAGAACAATGATTTAGTGATCTTTTGAGCTTAATCATATTGAAGGATTGTATAGTATACTTCATAACTGACCCACATTAGCATCACTAATTCCATGTCCAGCGTCATTCTCTTCACTAAAAATAATACTGCATTCGACTTGGAACTTGGAATGATCAAGAACAATCATTTCTGTGCATTCAAGGCACAAAGTAGGAAAAATATGAAGCTTCCATGTTCATCTTTTGTTTTAGCAAAAATATAGCCAGCTAACTGTGATGAGGGGTGAATATTTTCCTCCTCAAAATGAACCCGGTTCAGCCAGAGAAATTTCAGGGAACATAGCATTAATTGTTTTATGGAAATGCATTGGCAGGGTTTGTTCTGGTTTCATTCATGGTTTAAAATGAGAATACAGAGAAATCTGTTTATTTAGGCCACTATGGACCTTAGCCTGTACAGGACTGATAATATTAAACGTTGCATCAGTCTTGGAATAACGCATAGAGCCATAGAAGAATCACTGGCTCCGCAGCATGGATGCACCATCAGCCCATATCACCATAAGTACATTTTTTACCTGCTCCTGCCAAATAATTGCTTGAAGGCTACATAATAAGCGTGACATTCCTTACGGCATGTTAAATGTTGGACATGCCACACAATTTATGGGTACAAATTTATGAAGTCATAACCATGCTAATATAATGACACTGGCTCCAGAGTACATGTACAAGGAACATTCTTTCAAGCCTTTACAAAATGTGAAGATTTCTATAATTTAATGATATTTTATGTGAGAAAGGATTTGTAGGAACTCACATCAACTTCTCCAGTGTGTACTTTCCATGCTCCTTTATATCAGTGAGCAGCTTCACTCCCTGTTCTCCTAAATCATTGTCTTTCAGATCGAGCTCTTTCAGGTGTGACTCTGGCCTCAAAGCTGCAGCAAGAGCGACACAACCTTCGTCTGTAATGTCACAGTTACACAACCTGCAGGAGAAAAAGACATTTGACTTTGTTTCAGGATTAGAACAATGCTTTAACACTTGCTGTTGGGGATAAAGATTCTTTTTACATTTTTCAACATCTCCCATATATCATCCCGAGATGTTTTATTCCTTTTATCCCTCAGCAAGAAACTTATGTACTGGCCTCATAGGGACAACAGGCAGGACACAAAGAGTTAATACATGAAGCACTCACCTTAATCATTTTAGTGTGCAGTATGGATCATCCAACATTTCTCAACATATCTAACATTGCTTAGTTGTATATACTGTAAGTCTCTCTGAATAAGGGCGTCTGCTTCTTCTTCTTCTTCTTCTTCTTTCGGCTTTTCCCTTCAGGGGTCGCCACAGCGAATCATCTCTCTCCACCTATCCCTATCTTCTGCATCCTCAACACTTGCACCCACTAGCTTCATATCCTCATTAATTCCATCCATATACCTCCTCTTTGGCCTTCCTCTTTGCCTCCTGCCTGGCAGCCCCATGTCCAACATTCTCCTACCAATATACTCACTGTCCCTCCTCTGAACATGTCCAAACCATCTTAATCTGGCCTCCCTAACTTTGTCCCCCAAACGTCCAACATGAGCTGTCCCTCTGATGTACTCATTCCTAATTCTGTCCAATCTTGTCACTCCCAAAGAGAACCTCAACATCTTCAGCTCTGCTACCTCGAGCTCTGACTCCTGTCTCTTCCTCAGTGACACTGTCTCTAAACCATACAGCATGGCCGGTCTCACCACTGTCCTGTACACCTTCCCCTTGATTCTCGCTGATATTTTCTGATCACACAGAACTCCCGACACCTTTCTCCACCCATTCCAACCTGCCTGCACTCGCTTCTTTACCTCTTTCCCACACTCTCCATTACTCTGGACTGTTGACCCCAAGTACTTAAACTCCTGTACCTTCTTCACCTCTTCACCCTGTAACCTTACTGTTCCACTTCCCTCCCTTTCATTCACACACATGTACTCAGTCTTACTACGACTGACTTTCATTCCTCTTCTCTCCAGCGCAAACCTCCACCTCTCCAGGTTTTCCTCCACCTGCTCCCTGCTCTCACTACAGATCACAATGTCATCTGCAAACATCATTGTCCAAGGAGACTCCTGTCTGACCTCCTCTGACAACTGGTCCATCACTATAGCAAACAGGAAGGGGCTCAGAGCCGATCCCTGATGCAGTCCCACCTCCACATTGAACTCCTCTGTCTGACCTACAGCACACCTCACCACTGTCCTGCTCCTCTCATACATGTCCTGCACCACTCTGACATACTTCTCCGCTACTCCTGACTTCCTCATACAGTACCACAGCTCTTCTCTTGGCACCCTGTCATACGCTTTCTCCAAGTCTACAAACACACAGTGCAACTCCTTCTGACCATCCCTATACTTCTCCATCAAAATCCTCAGAGCAAAAATTGCATCCGTTGTGCTCTTTCTGGGCATGAAGCCATACTGCTGCTCACAAATTTCCACTACCTTCCTTAACCTAGCTTCCACTACTCTTTCCCATACCTTCATTGTATGGCTCATCAACTTTATCCCCCTATAGTTACTGCAACTCTGCACGTCACCCTTATTCTTAAAGATCGGCACTAACACACTTCTTCTCCATTCCTCAGGCATCCTCTCACTCTCTAAAACCCTGTTGAACAAACTAGCTAAAAATTCCACTGCTGCCTCTCCCAGACACTTCCAGACCTCCACCGGAATGTCATCAGGACCAACTGCCTTCCCACTTTTCATCCTCTTCAAAGCCTTCCTGACTTCATCCTTTCTAATCTTATCTACTTTCTGTTCCACAGAGTTCACCCCTTCTACTCTTTTTTCCCTCTCATTTTCCTCATTCATCAGCTCCTCAAAGTACTCCTTCCATCTCCTCTATACACTCTCCTCACTTGTGAGCACCCTTCCCTCTCTATCCTTAATAACTCTAACTTGCTGCACATCCTTCCCATCTCGATCCCTCTGCCTAGCTAACCTGTACAAGTCCTTCTCTCCTTCTCTAGTGTCTAACCTAGTGTACAACTCGTCATATGCCTTCTGCTTGGCCTTAGACACCTCCCTCTTCACTCTGCGCTGTAACTCCTTGTATTCCTGTCTATTCTCTTCAGTCCTGTCCATGTCCCACTTCTTCTTGGCTAACCTCTTCCTCTGGATACTATCCTGAACTTCCTCATTCCACCACCAAGTCTCCTTATCTTCTTTCCTCCTTCCAGATGACACACCCAGCACCTTTCTCCCTGTCTCCCTGATCACTTCTGCTGTAGTTTCCCAGTCATCTGGCAGCACTACCTGACCACCCAGAGCCTGCCTCAACTTCTGTCTAAATTCCTCACAACATTCCTCCTTTTTCAGCTTCCACCACTTGGTTTTCTTCTCTATCTCTGACCTCTTCTTCTTACAGACCATCAAAGTCATCCTACACACCACCATCCTATGCTGTCTGGCTACACTCTCTCCCACTACCACTTTACAGTCACTAATCTCTTTCAGATTGCCTCTTCTACATAGAATGTAGTCTACCTGTGTGCTCCTACCTCCACTCTTGTAAGTCACTCTATGCTCCTCCCTCTTCTGAAAATAAGTGTTAACCACACCCATGTCCATCCTCTTAGCAAAGTCCACTACCATCTGTCCTTCAAGGTTCCTTTCCTTAACTCCAAACTTGCCCATCACCTCCTCATCACCTGTGTTCCCCTCACCAACATGTCCATTAAAATCCGCTCCTATCACCACTCTCTCACCCGTGGGAATACTGTCCATCACCTCATCTAATTCACTCCAGAATCTCTCTTTCTCCTCCAACTCACAACCTACCTGTGGGGCATAACCACTAACAACATTCAACATCACCCCTTCAATCTCTAACTTCAGACTCATCACCCTGTCTGACACTCTCTTCACCTCCAGGACATTCCTCACAAACTCCTCCTTCAGGACCACACCTACCCCATTTCTCTTACTATCCACACCATAATAAAACAGCTTGAATCCTGCTCCTATACTACGAGCCTTGCTACCCTTCCACCTGGTCTCCTGTACACACAGTATATCCACCTTCCTTCTCTCCATCACATCAGCCAGCTCTCTACCTTTCCCTGTCATAGTACCAACATTCAGAGTTCCTATTCTCAGTCCTACACTCTTACCTTTCCTCTTCTCTCTCTGTCTGCGCACTCTCCTCCCTCCTCTACTTCTTCGACCAACAGTAGCCCAATTTCCACCGGCGCCCTGTAGGTCAACGGCGCCGATGGCGGTCGTTGTTAACCCGGGCCTCGACCGATCCGGTATGAAATTCGTACTGACGATTCGCATGGTTAAATTTGGCAATGTTTTACGCCGGATGCCCTTCCTGACGCAACCCTCTCTATTTATTCGGGCTTGGGACCGGCACAGAAGTCACTGGACTGTGACCCCCATGGCTAGATTGAATAAGGGCGTCTGCTAAATGCCATAAATCTATCTCCAGCCTTTCTCTCTTAGTTTTGTTTAAACTTTTAGGACTACAGTCACTCATTACTTGATTTGAATTGAATTATTTGATTGACTAAATAAGTAAATCAAGCTCTTACCGTAGGATCTCCAATCTACATTCTGGACTCTTCAATCCAGGACAAAGCAGTTTGACTCCTGAATCCTGCAGTTTATTATCACTCAAGTCCAGCTCTCTTAGACATGAAGAGTCTGATATGAGAACTTTTGTTGCCAGAACTTCACAGCTTATCTCTGTGAGATTACAATCATACAGCCTGCAGTAAAAAAAAAAAAGAAAAAAAAGTTTATCATTGTACGGCCTCTAGTGTTTAGATTTAATCCTGATTTAATCCAACACAACTCTACCAGCATTTGGCTACAATAAGATTTATGCTACTAAGAATGTAAGACATAGATGTAAATTTGGACTAACCAGCTGAGTGTCTGGTGTGAATGACTCTATTAGGTTAAATATGTCTAAAATATATCTATTAAGTATCTCATCATTACTGATATTCAACAAATGAACCACAGTCACAGGAAAAACTTACAGAGCTTTTCTGGAGGCAGTGATAACTGGGTGCAGGTTCATCAAACATGTATCTGATGCTGCATATTTCTTTAGGTTAAACTCTTCCAGCTCCTCTTCTGAGTTCAGCAACAAGAAAACAACAGTTGACCAGTGAACTGGAGAAAGTCTTTCTCCAACAAGGCGATAGTTTTCTCTTCTATTCAGAAAGGCTTGAACTTCCTGTACCAGGGACTGGTCATTCAGTTCATACAGACAATGGAACAGATTGATGATTCTAGATTCTGTTGGATTCTTTTCAATCTCCTTTTTGATGTATGTGGTTATTTCCTTGTTTGTGACAGCAGCATCTTTGCTCAGAGAGCTGCGTCCTGTCTCGGTCAGTAGGTCTTGTAGGAGAATTGAATTGGACTCCAGTGAGAGACCCATAAGGAAGCGGAGGAAAAGGTCCAGGTGTCCATTTTTACTCTGTAAGGCCTTGTCTACTGCTGTCTTTAGAAGGTCTAACAGTGTTGCCTTGCTCGAGAGTCCAAAGATTCCAGGAGTTTGTTGTTTTGAGAGATTTCCATTGATACATGAGAGAAATGCATACATAGCTGCAAGATGCTCCTGAACACTCAGATGCACAAAGCTGTACACTTTCCCCAGTGAAGTGACTTCCTCAATAAAGATCTGAGTGCAGACTCCTGAGTACACCGTGGCCTCTTGGACATCAATCCCACACTCAATGATGTCGTCCTCATAGAAGATCAGGTTTCCATTCTCCAGCTGCTGGAACGCCAGCTTTCCCAGTTTGAGTACAATGTCTGCAATCTGTCCAGGATTCATTTCCTGTTTTTTGTACTTTTGGGCTCTGTGTTTGATCTGTAAGATCAGGAAATGTGTGAACATTTGAGTCAGGGTCTTGGGGACCTCTCCAGTTTCTGCTGCACTGAACATTCCCTCGAGAACAGTCGCTGAAATCCAACAGAAGACTGGAATGTGGCACATGATGTGAAGACTTCGTGATGACTTTAGGTGTGTGATTATTTTATCAGCCAGGGTTTGATCACTGATTCTTTTCTGGAAGTACTCATCTTTCTCAGGGTCATTGAACCCTCGTACCTCTGTTACTCTGTTAATATAAACATCAGGAATCTGACTGCATGCTGCTGGTCGAGATGTTATCCAGAGGAATGCAGATGGAAGCAGATTCCCGTTAATAAGATTTGTTAACAGAACGTCTATTGGAGCTGACTCTGTTACATCACTCAACATTTTGCTGCTTAGGAAATCGAAAGAAATACGAGACTCATCCAGTCCGTCAAAGATGAACATGATTTTGTAGTGATGATAGTCTATTTTAAGTTGGATGATTTCTGGGAAAAAAAAGTGGAGAAGCTCCAACAAACTGAGATGTTCTCCTTTCTTAAAATTCAACTCCCTAAAGTTAAATGGAAAAATGAAGTCCAAATCCTGATTGGCTTTTCCTTCAGCCCAGTCCAGAACAAACTTCTGCACACACACTGTTTTCCCAATTCCAGCAATGCCTTCTGTTAGCACAGTTCTGATGGGTTTCTCATCTCCAGGTAAGGGTTTAAATATGTCATTATAATTGATGGACTTCTCTGTTATTAGTCTCCTACATGCTTTTTCAATATGTCTGACCTCATGTTCATCATTGATGTGTCCACACCCACAGTCTGACGTGATGTAGAGTTCTGTAAAAACCTGATTTAGAAGTCTTGATTTTCCGTGCATTGGGATTCCCTCGTTAATCATCTGAAACATGTTCTGATATTTCGATTTGAATTTTTTAATGAAGTTCTGTACTGCTTCTCTGCTACTGCTCTGTTGCACTTTGTCCTCCATCACTAGAATCTAAAGATAAATATTTAATCAATAAACCAAATTAAGTAGTTAATGAACTAAACAGTAAAAGCTAAATGTCTTACAAACACTGAAATACATACCTGTGATTCAGCTTTCGGCTCTTCAGTGGAAGGACTTGATATGTCATGTTTCTCTCTTTAATTCAAGATAAAATTAAGTTAGTGTTAAAGAAGGAATAAAACACTTAAGGATGTGCTTTCATAGTAAAAGTAATAAAAAACAAGGTGGTGTGATGAAATGGTGGGAATATAAACATTCCTTTATATAGGACCTCTTGACTTAATTGAACTGTATATATAAACAATATACATACTGTACATGTATCTACACACTCTATGCAAACACTGGCAGTAAAATGGGTTGTACTAAAGAGCTCATTCATGTAAAATAGGATGCAACCAATTTGCAACTTATTAGGTCAATTGGCAACATGATTGTGTATAAAAAGAGCCTCTCAGAGAGGCAGTGTCTCTCAGAAGTCAAGATGGGCAGAGGATCACCAATTCCCCCAATGCTGCGGCGAAAAATAGTGGAGCAATATCAGAAAAGAGTTTCTCAGAGAGAAATTGCAAAGAGTTTGAAGTTATCATCATCTACAGTGCATAATATCATCCAAAGATTCACAGAATCTGGAACAATCTCTGTGCATAAGGGTCAAGGCCGGAAAACCATACTGGATGCCCGTGATCTTCGGGCCCTTAGACGGCACTGCATCACATACAGGAATGCTACTGTAATGGAAATCACAACATGGGCTCAGGAATACTTCCAGAAAACATTGTCAGTGAACACAATCCACCGTGCCATTCGGCGTCGCCGGCTAAAACTCTATAGGTCAAAAAAGAAGCCATATCTAAACATGATCCAGAAGCGCAGGCGTTTTCTCTGGGCCAAGGCTCATTTAAAATGGACTGTGGCAAAGTGGAAAACTGTTCTGTGGTCAGACCAATCAAAATTTGAAGTTCTTTTTGGAAAACTGGGACGCCATGTCATCCGGACTAAAGAGGACAAGGACAACCCGAGTTGTTATCAGCGCTCAGTTCAGAAGCCTGCATCTCTGATGGTATGGGGTTGCATGAGTGCGTGTGGCATGGGCAGCTTACACATCTGGAAAGGCACCATCAATGCTGAAAGGTATATCCAAGTTCTAGAACAACATATGCTCCCATCCAGACGTCGTCTCTTTCAGGGAAGACCTTGCATTTTCCAACATGACAATGCCAGACCACATACTGCATCAATTACAACATCATGGCTGCGTAGAAGAAGGATCCGAGTACTGAAATGGCCAGCCTGCAGTCCAGATCTTTCACCCATAGAAAACATTTGGCGCATCATAAAGAGGAAGATGCGACAAAGAAGACCTAAGACAGTTGAGCAACTAGAAGCCTGTATTAGACAAGAATGGGACAACATTCCTATTCCTAAACTTGAGAAACTTGTCTCCTCAGTCCCCAGACGTATGCAGACTGTTATAAAAAGAAGAGGGGATGCCACACAGTGGGAAACATGGCCTTGTCCCAACTTTTTTGAGATGTGTTGATGCCATGAAATTTAAAATCAACTTATTTTTCCCTTAAAATGATCCATTTTCTCACTTTAAACATTTGATATGTCATCTATGTTGTATTCTCAATAAAATATTGAAATCTGAAACTTCCACATCATTGCATTCTGTTTTTATTCACAATTTCTACAGTGTCCTTGATGAACTTTTTTGGAATCGGGTTTGTATTACTATAATTATATTACTGTTATAATACTACCACTATATTATAGATTGTATTTATAATTTTTTAAATTTTTTTACTATTACCATTATAATATAATATTATAGACTGTTTTCATTAAGTATTACTTTTTCTTGATGTGAACATGACAGTGGTCATGTGGTCCAGGGCCACAGTGTATTTATGTGCCATGTTTCTCTCTTACCATATTTCCTGCTTTTTCTATAAATTAATCTTTGTTAGTTTTATCTGTCTGTACACTTACCTCTTAAATTGACTTTGATGACATTTAATGGACTGCCCTTAATAAAATCTAATGCTGAATTTAAAATATAGGAATTCCTTTCTATTACAGCAAACTAAACAAAAGTGCTCTAGATTTCCCAAACTTAACCAACAGGACCGAATCAGAATGAATGACTCAAGCAGGCAGGGTTAAGGGTTAAGCACGATTGGAAATTTCATTGATTCATAGATACAGCGGCAGGTTCAAGCTTTTTCTTGTATCAATCAGAGTAAAGCACTTTACCAGTTTTCAGTTAACAGCAGTTCATTCATTCATTCATTCATTCATTCATTCATTCATTCACTCATTCATTGTCTACCGCTTATCCGATCTACTCTCGGGTCACGGGGAGCCTGTGCCTATCTCAGGCGTCATTGGGCATCAAGGCAGGATACACCTTGGACGGAGTGCCAACCCATCACAGGGTACACACACACTCTCATTCACTCACACAATCACACACTACGGACAATTTAGAGATGCCAATCAACCTACAATGCAAGTCTTTGGACCGGGGGAGAAAACCGGAGTACCCGGAGGAAACCCCCGAGGCACGGGGAGAACATGCAAACTCCACACACACATGGTGGAGGCGGGAATCGAACCCCCAACCCTGGAGGCGTGCTAACCACTAAGCCACCGTGCCCCCCCACAGCAGTTCATATTTTATAAAATAAAAAATTTACTTACTTTGGGGTTTAATTAGAGCTCTCTTTAAGTGGAGCATAATGTCAGTTTATGAAACTGTTCAAGAAAGTTAACTCACCTTTTTTCATCTGTCTGTCGAAACATTAATGGAAACTCCATTGACATGTCACTCTTCATAGACACAACGCTGGGGTCAGGTGGTCTTTCATTCTGGCATCTAATTGTAAAAGTTTCCAGTTAAACAGAAGTTTTCAGATGACTGTGATCAGTGTAATTAGAGACTGTGGCTGAGAATGGTACTATAATACCTAAAAAATCCTCAGTTTGAATTCACATTAAAGTTAGAATATAGAATCACTGATTATTTAGCATGTTGAATCAATTCATCCAGTGTTTCCAACGTAGTGACTTTAAAGGCCCCATAGCAAATAATTAACATTGATAAGCCAACACTGATCATCACTGGTTCTGATGACCAACCACTGATCACCACTGCTCTCAGTGACCAATCAATGTGGCATATATTTATTTATGCATATACTTGATTTTTTATTTCTTATTTACAGCATACTCTTTACATGTACTCTACACATTTTCTCAGCCACTATCTCGTGTTTTTACAGATTCTGCTTAACATATTCAAATTGACATTTGTTTAACATATTCTTAGTGGACTGTTCAGACAATCTTTATATAGTAGTGTATAATTATATACAAGGTGTGATTTGTGGAAAAAACAGAGGGGGGATGTTTTGAAAATAAACTGATCTGCTGCTCTGAGTTCTCTTCATTTTTCACTTATTTTGCTAGTTGTATTTTTCACGCTGACACTGAGCGTTAGTCGGTGTTTGGTGACATTTGGAAAAGACGTTCATGGAAGACCAGTGGAAGAGGATCGCGGTATTGTCCTACACGCGGAGCGGGAGCGTTGATAGTGAAAGACTGTTTCTGGTTTTATTATTGTATATAATTTAGACCAGAGGGGACCCCCCCCCATCCTCCCCGGCAAATCGCACCCTGTATATATATACATATATATATATATATATATCATATAATTACCATTAGTCCTGAACACCAGAGGGAGCTTTCTTGCTTGGCTTCTGTTTTTTTTTTTTTTCTTTTCTTTTTTTACTTTAGCCTGTCTTTTGAATAAAGCCCTTTACCAGGTTTCAGTCAACAGCGGCTCATATTTTGTAAAATATAAAAAAGGAACTTCCATTGTGGTTTAATTAGAGCTCCCTTTAACTGAAGCATAATGTCAGTATATGAAAGCATTTAAGAGACTTTACTCACCTTTTTTCATCTTCCACTTTAAAAAATAAAGGAAACTCCGTTGACGTGTCACTCTTCATAGACACAGCGCTGCGGTCACGTGATCTGGGTCTTTGTTTCTGATATCTAATTGTAAAAGTTTCATGTTAAGCAGATGATCTGTGTTATAAGAGACTGAGGCTGAAAATGTAGTAGAACAAACTGGTGTATACTCAAATTTCCTATTTTAAATAAACTTTAATCTCAGTAAAGCCTCAAACACTCTGCTTACACAGATGATGAAGGCCTTTGGTTGTTTTGTTGTAATAAATCATTATAAAGCTATTACAATGCAATAATCTAATAACATTCAGCAAAACATAATGTGACAGCTATGTGCGGTCTCGTTAGAACTCTATTAAGTGGAGCATAATGTCAGTATATGAACGTGTTCAAGACTTTACTCACCTTTTTTTATCTGAACCTCTAAACATTAAAGGAAACTCCATTGACGTGCCACTCTTCATAGACACAGCGCTGGGGTCCGGTGACCTGGGTCTTTCTTTCTCATTTCTAATTGAAAACAGTGTGCATATATCCAGTGTAAGTCCACTGAGCTGAAGAAACTGAGAACACTGCATGTTCACAGAACAGAGCTTTCATTTGGTTCTTTCTGTAAGCACACTAATACTGTCTGTCTTTACTCTTCTACACCTGAATAATGTAATGATTTATAATCTCAGTATCTGGTGTCACCCAGAAGAGGACCGGTTCCTTTGGAGTAGAAATGAAACATTGAATTCGACATGATAAATGTTTTACACAATACTTTAAATGTCTCACCTCTCAGCTTCACCCTCATCATCAGAGGAACTCATTTTCAGGGGCCTGTGTTGTGTTTTCTTACAGATGTGTTCAAGAATAAAGGCAGATCTGAATTCACAGTGAAGTAAAGTTAGAGTATGGAATCACTAATTGCCGATCATGTTTATCTATTTCCTGACTATTTATTAACACTCCTAGTCACAACGTTCACAGGCTTGTGGAGGCGATGATGTGCTTCGTGTCGCCATTTACAGGTAAGACCATGTAACTACTGGAATGAGGAAGGAGGGGGAAAACAACGTCGCAATAAAGATCATTACAGTACACACAATTTCCAATTACACAAAAGTTTGTCCGAAATTATCATCTGTGTTAATTAGAGACTGAGAATGTAGTAAAGCAAACTGGTGAATGTTTTATATTTCAAATAAACATCGCTCTCACTGAAGTCTCATACACTCGATCATAAACACACCTTTGGTTGTAAGCCTTATAGATTTAATTTATAGTTATAGTTTAGTTCTATGTCTGTCTGCGTCACCCTGTGTTGTGTTTTGTTTTGGGTTTGTGTTTTTGTGACGTCTGCCAGAGAGAGTCTTACAAGGTCAAGATGAACTTTGGAAAAGAAAAAGAAAAGAAAAACTCTAGATAGCTTTCAGGTCCAGGAGTCTTTATGTCTTCGCTGGTACCACTCACATAGATGTAGAGTAAGCACATGTAAGGCAACATATACACCATTCCAGGAACTTTACACAAATAAAACAAAAGCAGAGCGAGCATCTCTCTCTTCACTCAGGCCGCTCTCCACCGCGCATGCGCGCTCACTCACCTGTCGGGAGTGGTCGTCTTAAAGGCACAACAACACATTAAAAGGAGCAAAACATTAAGTGGCCGTTACATATTGTTTTTCTTCCCCCTGTGTTTTGTTTAGTTCTGTGTAGCAGCTGGTCCAGGAGGATCGTTGTTTCGTTTCACAGTGTACTTCATTAGCTATACGCTTGGAATGACAATAAAGCTTCTTTGACTTTCATTATAATACTTTAAAATATAATAAAACTTTATAAAATATAAGTCTTTTAGCAGTAAGCGTGTCGCAATAATATAATAACTTTCAGCAAGACAAAATATTAATACGTCACAATACGACATGTCAGGAGGCGGAAGAAGCAAACGAAAACATAAAAACAAACAAAACCGCGCCTGTTTGCTGTTGTTTGCTCGGTCCGAATACAGATTAAGTTAACACCAAGTCCATAGGAGAATGTTACAGTACATATGAAAAAGATTCTTACCTTTTCTACTGTTCAAACAGATTATTACCTCGACAGACAGATTGCTACTTCGACACACCTGTAAGGAACGCTTTCGTTTTCATTTCACACAAACAAGCTTTCGCGCATGCGTGCTAAAGGAACTGACTACCTGGTGACAGGAGAGTCACCAGGTAGTCAGTTCCTTTAGCACGCATGCGCGAAAGCTTGTTTTTCCGCGAAAGTTCAAGTCCATGATTATCACCTCATGATTCGTACTTTTAACTAAAATAAGGTAGATTTCGCGTTCTTTCTTTTATAGTTTGCAATTTCAGACCTTTAAAGTCTTTAAAGGCTACAATGCCTTATCATAAGAATTTATATTGCTTAATATTGCTCAAATATTCTTGATAATTATAGCTTTCGCTCTGTTTTTTTTTTTTAAAGTCTAGAATTAAGGCGTCAAAGATACTGAACTAAAATATTTTTCAGAAACATTCTCCTGTTCGGACATTTTCATTTTGTCAGATAACCTGAAGTTTTCTTTCAGTCACAAACAAACTATATTGGACAGTCTGTGTTGTTTTTTTTAGGTTACTTATCTCAGATCTCTGTTAAGCACTAGACTTTACTGTGGAGAAGTTTATCTCTAACATACAACAATGCATGGTTTCATTCTGCATGTTTCACCCATACTTTATTCTCTCACACTAGACCACCAAGAGAACTGGCAACCCAGACAGCATGTCAACGCCAATTACATTGAATTAACGTTACAAAGTGATGTTGCTTTAGCATCACTCTTGCACTCTCAATTAATGTTGAAGCAATACTGATATTTTAACCACAAATCAATGGTAATAATATTGATTAAACAGTACAAAGTGATATTTTTTCAACACGTCTTTGGCACTGCTGAAATAATGTTGAGATTTCACTCATAAATCAACGGAAACAGCATTGATTCAACATTACAAAGTGATATTTTTTCAACATCACTGTTGCACCCTCAGTTACTGTTGAAATTTACCATTAATCTCTATATTATATACACTATATTATTAAATAAACATTACAAAGCTATATTTTTTCAACATCATTTTTGCACACTCAATGTTGACATTTCTTTCAGAATTCAATGGTACTATTATTGATTACACATTACAAAGGGATGTTTTTTCAGCATCACTTTAGCACCCTAATTTGTTGAAACAATAATATTGAAGACAAAAAACCATGCTCATACCATTGAATCAATGGTCAAGCTACTATAATAATAAAAAAAATAAATAAATAAAAAATAAATAAAAAATTCCACTGGTTCAATCACATTCTTATTTATTTTTTTGCTGTCTTTTAATTCAAATCAACTGAAAGCATTTCATACTATGTCATGAAAAAAAGAAAAAAAAAAAAAAAAAATCACACAGATGCAAAAGTGAAGCAAAAAAATAAAAAAATTAAAATGACAAAATTAATTTTTTTCTGGAGGCACCAAAGGAACAGTTGCCGTTGTTTGATGTGCGGTTCCGCCCACACGGTATGGTGCGTATCGGAGCCATTTCTGGACTGCCAAAATATATTCATATTGGGAAACTTTTCCCCCCACACCCATCTGCAAAGTCAAAGCATCTGAAAACAAAACAGAAAAACAACAGGATATAAAATTTATACAATTGAATAGATTAATGGAGGCACTGGAAGAAGGAAATATTGGATAGAGTAAGGTAGATTTCTGGGAACACAAAAGGCAGAAGGACAATTCAAATCATTGATAGTTATAACTCACCAAATATACACATATTCAAGAAAGTATCCTTGAATGACCTCTTTTGCCTTGACTGCTCTTTAACCATCTTCCCAGCCCAATTTATTGATGGATGCCAGCTCATTGGTCAGTGCACAGGAAAGCATGCGACGGACCCTCATTTCCAGTGAGGTTCCTCCAATTATGCTAAAATGTCTCACCTGCCATACAAAATGTGCACACAAAGCAGAGAGAACATGCCAAATGTCCCAAAAACGGATTAATAACAAAATGGTCTACATAGAAGCACTAACCATCATTTGCCTTGCTTCACTGGATTGTAAAATCTCCTCTGCAGCCTCAAGCTCTTCAGTATTGTGCAGAAGGACTGAGACAGGCAATGGTAGCAAAGGTTGCTTTGAAGGCAAGGACCGTCTGAAGAATTCCTGACATTCCTCCCGGAGTTCCTTGACTTCTTTTACAAGTTCTGTGACTGCTCCAATCAACTTTTGTAAAGCAACATCTTGTGGAGAATAAAAACATTACAGTTCAAAACATAAAAGCATGCATACTGTATAAGGAAAGTAGAAAAACTTCTCTGCACTTGCCTTTCATTAACTGTCTTGCAGAATCACTTGCATATGCAACAAGAAAAAAAAAAGTGTTAATGAACAGACTTGCCCATTAGCATCCAAAATATATTTTAAGATAAACAATATTGTATATTGTTGTAAACTGCTTGGAATTTGGAAGCTGGAAATTACACTCAAAGCAATTATTGGTCTGATTGTAAAACTGCCAAAGCACTTCTGGAATTTATACCCTCTTGATCCTTGGAAGATGGTTTCCTGGTTGGGGTACATGGCAGGCAGGGCTGAGGAGTTGCTTGACTCGGTCAAGTATGGAGAACTGCTGCACATCTGGTCAGAGGACTCCAAAGGATAGTTAGGCAGAATTTTGATAGAAGGCTGGACAGAGGTCTTGACTCTGGAAGCTGATTGAACAGGAGCCTGCATTTTGTTGGAGACTGCAGAGAAACAGATTTTACATGTATACCATTTGCAAAATTACATTTTGGGACGTCCACGTAAGTGGAACAATTGCATATACTGTGTGTTTGCCACTCAGTCTTGGTTACATAAACATCACTGTTATACCTGGAAATAGAAGTCTAGGAGCTGGACAGAACTTTCTTTTTTTTTTATCTTCGTCTTCTGTATCAGATGTTCTGTTGTAAACGGGATTGGGTCTAATAGAAAAAGAAAACTTCAGATACATCTAGAAATTTTATATTATTTTTGTGATTATTCTTTCCCCTTGCCATTTATTAATGTTCCCCCCTTCTGAAAATAAATGCAAAGAAATTTCAGGTGTTATCTGGATTTTCTTTTTTCAAACTCTTCTCAGCTTCTTCATATGTGGCTGTGAGTTAAATTTTGTGAGTGTAATAACTGTAAAGTACACAATTTAATTCTACCTTATACTTCATTTATGCTTAATTTGAATTTATACACTTAACTCAACTTACAAGGTGTCTAACAGGTTCATAGGACAACCATTCCTCAGTAGGCAGCTCATATTTTTTACCTGCAGCCCGTACCTTGGCTGTGTCTCTGGGTGGATATGGTGGCCATAGAAGCTTCTTTCCAATCAGCCAGCTGTGTGGCACAATTTCTGTGCCACCATTTTGAAATTGAACGATGCACCACTGCTTCATTTTTTTTTAACAAAATAACTCCCCTATAATACAAGAATGAAAATTTTAAAAACTTTCCCTTGGAGATATAGAAAAAAAAAGAAAAAAGCAGGAACTAATTATGTTAAGTACAAGCTTCTCTTACAACAGCAAAAGCATGTTGTAATCTACAAACAATTCATTATGTCATATGAATGAGTGGCATGGCAATGAAGACATTTTTGTCAGGACAGAGGAAATATTTCAGCTTAATATCTTGGTGGCTCAGTGGTAGGTTTCTCGCCTATCATGCGGAAGGCCCGGGTTCGATTCCAGCCAATGCCTCAACCCCAGCCACTGGATGCAGTGCCGGTCCCAAGCCCGGAAAAAATGGGAGGGTTGCGGCAGGAAGGGCACCCTGGCTTTGTGCCAAGTTGTTGTGTGGACCAGTTGGTCCGCTGTGGCGACCCCGAACAAGGAGCAGCCGAAAGCAATATCTTGGAGTCTGGCCACATCAAGATGGTCATGCAACTCCCACACTTTATAACAACCTATGCTGGTTGACTCAAACGGGTAGGAGAAGAATGATTCTTGATGATTAAACTTTTGAAATAGGATAAAAATCCCTACCCCATCTACCTTAATGATATTTCTTAAAATAGCAATGTGGCCAACTATTTGCACACAATTATCTCCTTGCACTATAGACAGAGTGTTCTTTTCTGTGACCACTTTTCTGAACTGTTTGCCAAGACTTAGGCTATGGAGCCCTGGACCATAAACAATGTGGTTGATTTAAAAGTTGCACTTGTGAGGCTTTGGTGACTCTGGATTTGGCGTTTCAGATAACCTTTTCACAACTTGCTGTAAGGGCAAGTGAGGCTTGCGCAAAAGATGTTTTATTTGTCCTAAATAATTCTCAAAAGGAAATGCTGAAACATTATCCAAAGGGCCAAAGAGACGATACTTTTTCAGCCAGATGAGTCAGTTGATGTATATTGTAGACTATTTCATGTCTACCATGTAGTTGTCCAAAGTGGCATACAAAAGAGACAAGCAATTCATGAGCACAATCAATCATCGCCTTTTGGGGTTCCAGAGGATAAAAGCAAATGCATAGCAACAGAAAACAACATAATGTTCTCATACATCTGCATTTGAATGCAATTCTGAAGCACAACAGGGCCTGTATACAACATAAATGAGCGCAGCTCAGTCGCTTTCCAGCGGTCAATTTCTGATAACCCTCTTGGTTTCCGGCTAAACTCGACAGGCATGTAGGGACTCAGCAGCTTTAACTTTTCAGAAATTTCAGCTAGTTTGAGTGGACAACCTAGTGATATGTGCTTTACCTCTGATCCAAAAGTTCCCTAGTGACGCCTAGACGACATAAGTGCATATAATCTAATGGAAACATGGTAACCATTTTTACTAAGCCAGCTAAAGGAGAAAGTTTTTGGTTCAAGTGGTGGCCTTCATCAATCAGATCATTAAAATCAGAATCAGTCCTCAACTTTGCATCAGTTTCTGGGTATGTCATTTTATTTTGCCACTCACCCACTTGAACACATTTGTCACAGCCCGAGTAGCCATTGTGAGATTTTGTATTTTTACCAAAGGCTCTGGCAGGGGCATCACACACAAAAGAGCATACTTGTACCAATACGTTTCGACCATTGTAAACAATACCATGCAGAAGAACATCAGCTAAATCGTCAGTAAATGGCTTTAAGAACTCAAATATGCACTTGGGCTTTTTCATACCACAGTAAAGGCCAACGAGGAAGGGATGTTTGGTATAGTCACAATTGACAATGGCAAGAATTGGCCAGAACTGAAGTGTACAGCTTTTGAAAAGTGGAAGCCCATCTAAATTGAACTGTAATTCAACTGTTTGCAATTGTTCAGGCAGGATTAAGCTTTTCAAACGTGACAGTATCCCTTTTGCCAAGCCAAAATGATAATACCCCCCGCCTTCCATCTTTATGGTAGATACATGGGTTTGGGTCTTAAGAACTGTCCTGGCATCTGTGCGCAATTCTGGATGAAACATCCGCAGAATACTTAAAAGGGCACTGAGTGCAGCAAGTGAGACCGAGAAGGTAGAGGCCCAATATCGCAAACTCCTTAAAAGAAACTCGCTCGTTGGAGCTTCTGATTCAGTATCAGAGTCAAAATCTGATGAGTTGACTGAGTCATTATTAACATCATGCGTATTGGTTGGATGCAACAGAACCTCATCAGACACCACACCAGGGAACTCATCTGTTACTGAATCATTACAATCTGAACCAGCTGACTATAACAACTTTAGAGTACTCGGCATCATTTTTTCCTGCTTCAACATGGTTTTCTTGTGACACAGAATTTTGTGCACCGGTTTCATTAAATTGTTGTAGTGTTTCTGACTCTGCGGACTTAATCATTGATTTCAATTTACGCCTCTCTGACCACCGTGACGTCATTATTGCTACAAGTGGTGCAACAGTTCAAGTTTTTAAAAGTTTTAGTCAAGTTTATAATATGCAGGACTTCAGTATGTTGACAGTTTGTAAATTATATGGCAACTAATTTACCAAGAAACTACATATTGTAGCAAGTGACAAGTGTTCTGTGTTTAGCTTAAAAGAACAGCTTAATTATTTTCAATTAAAGCAATTTCATTAAAGCTGCAGATTTAACTAATGCAAGCCAATTAATTGAAAATGTCTTTGGTTTTGAGTTTTACCGTGAACAGTTACATACAGCAAACTGATACTCTTTGAGGATTATGAATGTTTACCTGATAAAGCTGCAAGCAGGAGATAGAAGATAAAACCAAATCTTATGTCAAGCGGTTATGCTGTGGACTGCAACTCAATGTATGATCAATGTCACCATCATTAAGGGTGTGCTTCTCATTTCTCTAATTATCCAACCTCATGAGCCTTAACTCCTCCTACTGAAGGCCTTGGAGTAAATGCGAAGAGTAACAGAAACATAGGCTATGTAAAGTTTAATATTCATGCTCATGGGCTTCTAGAGATCAGCTAAATATTGTTGGAATTTTATTAATCAAGGCTAAAGACAAACTCGTGATGCACTTTTTAATCCCCCACATCATCACCCATATTTTGGCTCTTGGTTTTCATCAAAATTTCAATGTTGATTCAACAGAAATCAAACTTTGAGATTTCAATCTCAGTCAAAATGATGGTTCGGATGAAAACACCACATCGTACCAATGTCACCTTGCTACCGGAGCGGTTTATTTCAACACTTTAATTAATATATCTTATTAGATTCAGTAACAATAAATCAAATGCAAATAACAAGCAGGCAAAAAAAAACAAAAAACAGAAATAAGATATATGCACCATTGCTTGAAACTCAGAGAGGTCATGCATGTCAAACACACGAGACTTCTGTATAGGATGCACCTGTGTTTTCTCTCTAATGAAGAAGCATCAATTAAACAACTGAGAAGTGCACATGCAAAACCAAAATGGGCGTTTACCAATCAGTGGCCAATTTCAAACTACAATAGATGTTTTTCAACAGACTTACTAAAACCACGAAGGCCCACCCTTAAACCAAGCCCCCAGTGGATTAGAGCAAATCGGGTAAAGTGGTTGAAAATGCCCATTATGAACTGACACGCCCCACTGATGGGGAAACACCCACTAGTGTTCCGCACAGATACACACCTGCATGATCTTCTGATCATCAACTACAAATCAGGTCAATGTCACTGTCTCCACCCATGTGTGTGCTGTCGACTTTCATCACAATTTCAATGCTGATCCCACACACTTTAAACATTGAAATGTCAATCTCAACCAAAATGATGGTTTGGATCAAAACTCAACATTGGATCAACGTTACCATGCTGTCTGGGTAATTAACTGGTATTTGTGGAAAGGATGTCTCCACATAACAGAAGTTTTCTTCTGAACTACATTGCATTCATTATGCATAACAAGTTTCAGCTGAATCTGAACTCACAAGGGAACAGCTTTTCCTGGAGGCCTGAGGAATGTGTTCCCCCTGTATATTACACTGGGACGATTAATAATGCACTAAAGTGATGCTGGTGATGTATATAGGTGACATTTATTAGGTTTCAGCTATAGAACAGTCTCTATATCTGAAATCACAGAGGAAACAGACTTTCCTGAATGGCATGAATATTAAGCCTGTATATTACAGTCTGGGGATCCATAACGCACCTGGACCTCTCAGTCCTCAGCTGATGCACAAACCACAACAAAGAAAGAACGTGAAATCTACCTTATTTTGATGAAACGTACAAAGCACGAGATGCTAACGCATGCACTAGTCTGTCTGTCTGTCTGTCAATCATATTTTGGCATATAATCTCTTTTTCTTTTGAATATTTCAAAACATACCCTAGTTCCAAAATCCCTGATTCCCAAGAGCAGAAAGTTATGAACACTGAGATATCTTAACTATAGGAGTTAATGCAGCATGAGAAACAGAAAAAACAAACAGGAGCAGAACCTGCAAGACAGGGAATTAATGAAGGACAAATGAATAGGAGGTGTGGCTAGGACACGTCTATAGTTGTTATGTGACACGACCTAGAAACAGGACTGATATTTTTCTGTTACATCAAGTTTTCAAAGAAGATCAGGAGACACTCACCCTGAAGTGACGTTAGACATCATCTGCTCTGTACTGTGGTACGTGTGTAAAGGAGGAGGTTAAAACAGTGTAAGGATCATGTTTGTCTAAAATAATTCATAGTCTACACATACACATCATTAATAAATAAATAAATAAATAAACCATATGTTTTTAACAATTAATTTATGAGTTAATATATGATTTTATTGAGATAATATCAGTTTATATTAAAGTAAGATGATGATTAACATGACACCGAACAAACTGAACTGTGATTGGTTGCTGTACATGTCAATCAGATGTGCTCTCAGTTTTTGGCCAATAAAAGCTGTTGTGGAGTCCAGACCTTCTGCAGTCAGTCTGAAGCTCGGCTTATTGAAGGGCCGTGAGGTGCAGATTATCCAAGGCAAAGATCCAGAAAAAATAGCACGCTGTGGTAGAACTCTGAAACACCATGAATAGAAGGGTTTGGTGCAGCAGGTGAAGACGAGGTGAAGGTGTGGTCACACTGCTCTCAGGTGTGCAGTCAGTAATGGAGTTTAAGGCGTGTGGGTGGTGTAGTCCAAGTTGTTCATGTTTGTAAGCAGAGGTGCATTGTGGGAAATGGAGTTCAGTGCAGATTCTGGTGTAGAAGTAACATTCAAAATGTACATAGAGATCAGGATTGATTGATTGATTGATTGATTGATTGATTGATTGATTAAGGTCCTTCTGCAAACATCAGGGAAATTAAGGGTCTATAATTGTTATAGTAGGTTTATTGTAACAGATAGACACAGAATATCATCCAAAAATCCAGAAAAAACACACAATACAAATGTTATAAATTGAGTTGCATTTCAGTGAGAAAATAAGTATTTGACCAACAATAATTCCCACATGAATGTGCCCATTCAAATATAAAATAACCACAAATCACCCTCAGTCTGGAGCTCCATGCAAGATTTCACTTCATGGGTCAAGGATGATCATGAGAAAAGTGAGGGATCAGCCCAGAACTACACGGGAGGAGCTTGTGAGTGATCTCAAGGCACCATAGTCACCAGACAAACCATTGGTAACACAATACTCCACCATGGATTAAAATCCTCCAGTGCCGACAAGTTCCTCCTCCTCAAGAAGGCACATGTACAGGAAGTTTGCTAATGGACATCTAAATGATTTAGAAAAGAATTGGAAAAAGGTGCTGTGGTCATTCATTCATTCATTCATTCATTCATTGTCTACCGCTTATCCAATCTACACTCGGGTCACGGGGAGCCTGTGCCTATCTCAGGCGTCATAGGGCATCAAGGCAGGATACACCCTGGACGGAGTGCCAACCCATCGCAGGGCACACACACACTCTCATTCACTCACATAATCACACACTACGGACAATTTAGAGATGCCAATCAACCTACCATGCATGTCTTTGGACCGGGGGAGGAAACCCCCGAGGCACGGGGAGAACATGCAAACTCCACACACACGGCGGAGGCGGGAATCGAACCCCCAACCCTGGAGGTGTGAGGCAAACATGCTAACCACTAAGCCACCGTGCCCCCGTGCTGTGGTCAGATGAGATCAAAATTGAGCTCTTTGGTATCAACTCGACTTGCTGTGTTTGGAGGAAAAAAACAATGCTGACAATGACCCTAAGAACATAATGCTTTGGGGCTGTTTCTCTGATAAGGGTACAGGTCATCTTTGCCGCACTGAGGGGCCAATGGATGGGGCCATGAATTGTAAAATCTTGGATGAGAACCTCCTTCCTTCAGCCAGAACACTGAAGATGGGTCATGGATGGGTCTTCCAGCATGAAAATGACCCAAAATATACCGCCAAGGCAATAAAGGAAGTGACTCAAGAAGAAGCACATTAAAGTAATTTCCTATAGAAAATTTCTGGAGGGAGATGAAGCTTCAAGTTGCCAAGCGACAGCTAAGAAACCTTAAGGATTTAGAGAAGATCTGTAAAGAAGAGTGGACCAAAATCCCTTCTGAGATGTGTGCAAACCTGATAACCAACTACAAGAAACATCTTACCTCTGTGATAGCCAACAAGGGTTTCTCCACCAAAGTCATGTTTTGCTTGTGAAGTGAATGAGACTGATGATCTCCTCATCATGGCACCTGTTAGTGGGTGGGATATATTAGGCAGCAAGTGAACATTTTGTCCTCAAAGTTGATGTGTTAGAAACAGGAAAAATGGACAAGCGTAAGGATTTGAGCGAGTTTGATGAAGGGCCAAATTGTGATGGCGAGACCACTGGATCAGAACATCTCCAAAACTGCAGCTCTTGTGGGGTGTTCCCGGTCTGCAGTGGTCAGTATCTATCAAAAGTGGTCCAAGGAAGGAACAGTGGTGAACCGGAGACAGGGTCTTCCAGAGATGTGCAGAGTCCGCAGTACATGTCCCTGTGAATGAGCGGTTACTATAGCAACGATAACGCATCAGAGCACACACGTTAATTCCTACTGTTATACAGAATTACAGTTTATTGTACGATCATTAAATCATCTGCACATTTATCAGGATTAAGTACAATGCCCTGAACGACTGAATTGTTCTTCTGTATATAAAATAAAACACACACTCGCTCTTTTTCATAGATATATATAGATATAGATATATTTCTTTTATTTCCGATTTGAATATTAGTCAAAAATACACGGTATGATTGAAACATATTGCACTACATCATAATGCTGAGCACGACAGGCGTCACATGTGTAGTAAATGAAATATCATCTTAAATATTAAATAACTGACAAAGTAAATATGTAAACACTAAGCTAGTTAAGATATTCTTTTCTCTATTGCAACACTTCCGATTAAAGTGGTTCGGTAACAGTACAAAATCAAATAAAAGAGAAGAGAGAGAGAGAGAGTGAAAGAGGAGATGACATTTCCTTTTCCAGTTGTGGTGGAGGAACACAGTGCTCTATTCAAAGTCTTTATTCTGTTCATCTGCTTATCGGTGGGGTTTTTCTCTCATTAAAAAAAAATGGTCCATAATCGGTTTATCTTTTTCATTTTTAAACTTCAGTATGTTTTATTTTTCCTTCACAATCGGCACCAAGGCTCATGAGGATGAGCTTCAAAGCTGCATCAAAAACACAACGTCCCCACTGAAGCACAGAGGAGAGGGAGAGAGAGAGAGAGAGAGAGAGAATGACAGAGCGAGAGAGACAGATGATAGAAAAAAACATGACAAAAACAAAATGAGAAGAAAGACAAAAAGGATGAATAAAGGATAATAATTATACAGAGACAAAGGAGAGAAAAGAAAAAAAATGAAGAGAAAACATTATAGTGAGAAACAGAGAGATGGTAGATAGAGAAAGAGTGAGAAGAATATGAACGTGTGTGTGTGTGTGTGTGTGTGTGTGTGTGGGGATTAGACTTCATTAAGGCCCCTGTGCTGGAGTGGGAACAGGACGTTAGACGGCTCGTGAGTGGATCAGCATCTCGGGGAGAAAGGAGGGTCAGCTGGAGACTCGGTGAAGGATTTGAGCTCGTAGGCAGCACCACTGTCCACTTCCATAGATTTGCGTGAGAACAGAAGCCGGATGTCTCGATGGAGGTAGATCTTTCCAGATTTGGAGCTCTGGAACCTGACGGGAAAGCATCAGAGAGACATCGGATGATTAGCGATCATCAGACAGATGAACATCAGGTGAGATGTACAGTACAGTACAGGTGGGAACTCACCTCAGGTGTATGAGGTAGCGCAGGGTCCGCCCCTGGCCAGGGGGGAGGGGCTTCCTGTGGTTTTGTCCGTTTGATTCGCGTTTGACGGGGACGGAGAAAGTCCTCTGCCTCAGGAATGTCTGATGGCCGGCTGGCATTTCTCTCAGATCGTACATCACCACAAACATCTTCACCACCGTCTTATTGGGGTTAAATAAGGTCTGGAGCGGGAGATGACATCATTATTACGTCAGGCATTAATATACAGTTAAATGTTACGTTACACCATTTCCCCACACACACACACACAAATATATATAAACTTAAATATCAGCGCAAATGACAGCCGTGCAATTCCTGCGCTCCGCCACTAGATGCTGTTTAGTGTTGAAAGAGCAGGAGCGCAGCTTTGTTCCGTTTATCTGAAGACATTTCAGTAGACATTATGGATCCATTAGCAATCTTACCACTTGAATGGTTCCTGATGGAGGCACTCGATAGCCCCTCTTGCCCAGAGACTCCAGGTTTATGACCCCCTGGAGGACGCAAAAAAATAAAAATCTTTTAATACAGAGCTTTTAAAAAATAGAAAAAAATAAAAGTAGTGAATAAAAATACTCCTAGGGAAAATACTCTCTTCTGATCGGTCCTGAGGTTAGGAAATTATAGACAATATACCTAGAAAAATATTTAATACTTAAAAAAAAAAAAAAAGTTTACACAACCCACTTAGAAAAAATTTAAAAATTTTTTTTTAATTATTATTTTTACTGATTTTTTTGTACTATTATTAAATTTTTTTTTTACTGAATCTAGATTCATCTTTAGAGGCATTGACTATCTCCATGATGGATTTTTTAATCAATAAAGCGATGAATAATATTTGAGCCGAAGCTTTTACTGTTACATTACGACTTCAAGACCTCGATTTAATATCTCGTGGTTCGTTAAGTTGAAAGCATAAGTAACTGCTGAAGCACGGTATAAAAATAAATAAACAAACAAATAAATAAATAAGCAAATAAATAAATAAATAAATAAGAGTCGGTTCTGGATCAAGTGCAGTTTTAGTGTGTGGCTGTATAACAGAGATCCGGGAGAACTTTGTTAAGATTAGACCCGTGTTTTTTATTTATTTATTTATATTTATTTGAGCCTGTTGTGGTAACGTCGGTGTTGTACTGAGTGTGTTATATCACGTGTAAGGAAAAGTAATAAAAATTCATTTATAAAAAGAAATCTGATTGTGGAGCTAAATGAAATCCACTTCATCTGGTGTGTAACCCAGAACTTTCCCCATAACACTGATGTCCCCGACTCGGCTAATACGTACGCTTGGTCTGTGTGTATGTGTGTGTGTGTGTGTGTGTGTGTGTTCATTACCATGTAGGGAGATGGAGCGTTATCGTCTGACACGCTGTAGAACAACACGTCTACCGGGAAGGTCATGTGACTCGGGCAGAACGAACCACTGGCACCGACTTCAGCCGTGAAACCCTCGACAGTACCAAGCGGCTCCAAGCGGTAGTTTAGGACACACTCCTACACATACACATACACACACACACACACACACACATGAATAACACTTCACAGTAGTGAGTACTACTCAACAGTGAGTCAGTATATGACTCAGTAACAGCGTGCATGTGTCTGACTGAACAATTCAGGGCCTCTGCTGACAAGCTGCTGTGTGTGTGTGTGTGTGTGTGTGCATGAGTGTGTGTGTACATGTGTACCTCAAAGTTTCCCAGAAGGCTGAGACTAGCGGGAGGGGCGCTGGCGCTCAGGAGCTGCTGAGGTTCCTCTGAGTCTTCAGATCGCTTGAAACAGACTCTACACACACACACACACACACACACAGGTTAGATAAACAAGCCAGGTTAGCGTAGTCTGCTTAACCAGGACACACTATGATCAACCCGTAACTCTACAGAAGTCCTGAGTAAACAGTGTGTGTGTGTGTGTGTGTGTGTGTGTGTGTGTGTGTGTGTGTGAGAACACACAGCAGTACAGTGTGTAACACACAACAGATGGAGCTGATATTCAACACCGGAGCTGTAATGAGTGCATATGGAGCGCAGTTTTCTCCCTGAAAAACACTGAAGTACACATTCGCTCAATTCTGCTCTCAGAGCTGCACGCTCTTCTGGAAAACATTATTTTTTGTGATTTTAAAAGAAACCCGAAATCCAGAAAAGTCAACGTCTGTGTTAATATGAAAAGGTTTTCTATTTGGAATGTGGAGGAAGAGGTTGTTTAATAAATGAAGAAATAAATAAAATCAAGATAAATGATGAGGTATGTGACGTGAATCAGTTCCGTCTCTCCATAAACGGACCGGTGAGCTGCTCAGATCAGTCACAGAAACCAACTTCCTTCTCAGGTTTTAAATAACAAAAGCAACCTGAATAAAGTGCTGAAGATTCCTCCACATTAACGACTTAGGAATTCACTTCAAATTAATTCTATTCTTTCTGAAAACAGTAAAAAAAAAAAAAAACCCTCGCACTCTATTACAGGATTTCCTTACCTCGGAAACAGAAATTTTTATTTATTTATTTATTAATTGATTTTTCGAATGAATAATCAATAAGGACGACGTTACAATTTAACTGTTAGCATTTTTCATATTTTATATATATATATATATACACTTTTTTTTAAATATTTTTTTTAAATTTTAACTAAAAAAAACCAAAATAATATCTAAAAAAAAATTGTGTGTGTATGTACTGTATATTTGATATGGAACATTATTATGGGACTGAAATAAAAATAAAAAGACAAATAAACAATAAATAAATAAATAGAAATTTCTGATTTTAATTAAAAAAACAAAATAGAATTTAAAAAAAAAAGACACGTGTGTATATACTGTATTTTTGATATGAAACATTACTATGGGATAGAATAAATAAATATATAGAAATTTCTAATTTAAATAAAAAAAAACAAAATAAAATAGTAAAAAATGACACGTGTATGTATGTACTGTATTTTTGATATGGAACATTTTTATGGGATGGAAATAAAAATAAAATAAATAAATAAATGATCTATTTATAGACAAAAAAATAAATAAAGCACGACAGAATACTTTAAGTGTACATGTATATGTATGTCTGTAGCTATAAAAAAAAAAAAATACTCCTTTCTGATTGGCTGGCAGAAATCTAACCTAAAGTGAGCTACTTTTTTTTTTTTCCACTGATGAGAAACAAAACCACACACCAAAGATTAATGAGGTTTTTTGCTCAGCATCAGTGGTTTGGTATTTAATATGAGTTTATGAGGTAAAAACTGAAGCAAGCTGCACGTAGCAGAAAAACACGCGTGTATAGACGCAGAGTGTCACGGAGCTCCCACCTTTTACTGGAGGCCCACGGAACTCCTTTACACTGAGTCAGAGACGTGTGCAAGTCAAAATATCCCGTCTGACTTCTCCTCTGAGGGACCTGGACAAGAGAGAAACAAGTCAATCTCAGCACCTGGTTAGTGAAACACGGTAAACGCTTTGGTTCCAGACATGAGGGAAGTCCTACTGCAGTGTACGTGATGGATCTGTACGTATACACAGCATATATACACTAACTGTAGTGCTGTAGCCTGAGTTTTCTCATTTTAAAGACGATGTACTCTGCATTCACACTCGCCACTGATGTTTGGCTCTTGTGGGCGTGGCCTTCTGACATCCCTGGATGTATTTTTGACCTTTTGTGTGTGTGTGTGTGTGTCTCTGTTCCACAATTGGAAGAAAACCAAATCCAATTGGCAGATTACGAGCGTCATCACATGGGAAGAATAAATAACAGAGACCATCAGCGACGATGACGATGACAACATGCTTAAACACGTCACAACAGCCGGCAACCACTTTCATATCAATTGTATGCTAGCTTCCTACTTTGTCTTTACTTCGTAGCTCCGTGCTAGTGTGTGAACTTTGTATGCTTGTTTTCTAACGTGTGTGTGTGTGTGTGTGTTACACTCTACACTCAGCTGTACTCTTCAAATGTCATGAGTTTATTTCAGCCAATCGCTTGCTTTTGTCCCACCTCATTTGCATATGATGCACAAAGTCCTATTTTTCAGCTGTGAACTTACACAGGAAATAAATAACTTGGATTGTTTTGTCGCTAGCTTGTTGTTAGCAGCATACATGTGTTAAAGTTTTGACTGAATTATGTCTTGCCTGTATGATCGAGTTAAAATACAGGCGATTATACCGGAGTGATGAATTCTTTCCAAACACTGAATCATCATCATCATCATCATCATCATCAGAAGAAGAAAATGTATTATTTGTCGGTGATCAATAGTGCACTCAGACGAGTGAGTAACACTGAAATAATCCTAGTTCTGTGTGCAAGAAGACCAGACGCAGCCATGAGGAGGAGGAAGTGGGATAATTCATCCCATAATACTCCACCAAGGTGCTACCGGCAACAGGAAACAGTGTGTGTGCGAATCTGGATGCCATTAGAGACACACCCAGGAACACACAAGTCACAGGGTCACATCACACACACACACACACACACACACACGCACACACACTGTATACTGTATAACAGACTTGAGTAATACTTCAGTTAATGAAGTTTTGACACATTATTTAATATATAGTTAAGTCTTTTTTTTTTCCCAAACAACAGAAACCACACATGAGCTTAGGAAAATTAATATTTATATTATTTTTTAATTAAAAAAAAAATATATATATATATAAATATAATATTATATTATATATATTATATTATATATTATAATATTATATTATATTAAATATATATATATATATATATATATATATATATATATATATATATATATATATATATATATTTAAAATGTATATTTACATTTATTATATATGCTATATTTAAAATATTTAATGTATTACATTTATAATATTTGTTTATAGGCTAACAATAACTATATTGTATTAAATAGTTTAAATATAATATCATTTATAAATAAGTAAAAATGTGCATTTAAAAATCTGGAAAATATTTCTAAATGAAATAGAAACTTTTTTCTGATGTATTTTTTAAAATTAAGAACAAAAAAATATTAGTTTTTGTTTCAGTAAGCCAAAAAATAATAAACTTATGTACTTTTCCAAGTAAAATGTTTAAAAATCTATAAAATATTTCTAAATGAAAGAGAGACATTTTTTAGATTCATCTTTTATTAAGCTATTTTATTTTTATTAATCTAGGACTGTTTGTTTGTATGTTTATTGTTTTTTATGTTCTGTAAAGCCGCTTTGAGACAATGCTCTTTGTTAAAAGCGCTATACAAATAAAATTGAATTGAATTAAGCCAAAAAACAAAAAAAAAACAAATTGTGAATCAATCTTACTCAATGCTTTTCCATAAACACACCCACAAGTATTGATAATCTCACTTAATGACATCATTAAGTGCTGCGATCTTTAGGGCTAACAGATTTAATACGGAGAAAATCGATGGTGATCTAGTTTTGAAGCAGAACTCGATGGAGTTTGATACAGAAATGTACAGATTTTGGGTGAAACAGAGACAGAACCTCATTGATGTGAATGTTGTAGAGCGAAAGTTTCTCAGCTGATCGAAGTGGAATGCTGTGTAAATGTGATTTAGCGCTAAACTACCCCTGTACCCTGAGTTCGGTTCTCACCGGGCTGGAGAGCAGGGGCAGGCCGGTGCAGGGGTGGAACGCTCTCGTGGCCGTACCATCGATGGAGTGTCTGTTCTGCTTCTTCCAGTTACTACTGCATGGCTTCAGTGAGGAGGGGGGGCTTCGCTGTTACACACAATCAGCACAATTAGCTTGTGTCCACAAATGTGTAACCCTTTACAAGCAAGAAAAGGGCATTTTACAAGCGTAAATGTTTTATATAAAGCTATTCAGAGAAAAATGCACGAAATACTTCACGTACAAAATATTAGCTGAGGCAACTATTAATGCCTAGTTGCTAATAATCAATAAAAATGAATTAAACAGCAGAGATTAGCTTATTATTAAGCCATTAGCTTCCATCATGATTCACAACATGAGCGTTTGTGCTTCTCTTCACCTCAAACTCAGGACAAATGCTCAATCATATCAGCTCGACTTAAAGAATTAATGCTACATCCGCTGAAAATAAACTGTGTAAAGAGATGTGTATATTTGGGGCTCTAGCTTAAAAAAAACCCACGAATTGCTGATTGCTAGGTAGCTAGTAATTATTTAGCCGTATGATGAGCTAAGAGAGTAAAGCAGTGACATTGTGTAGGCTTGTATATGTAAGGATTGTATCCTGGGGACTCCAAGGAAGAAAAACAGCGACAGGAAATCAAGTAGCATGATCAAAACAGGTTAAATAAGGCAGAACCAGAGGAAGACTCACCAGTGTGGTGTGGGCGGTGTTGTTGAGAGTCCAGTCTGGGCTCGGGGAGTGTTGGGTATTAAGGCTGGTGGGTGTGCTGGAGAGGGAGGACCAGGGATCTTGGTCCTCATCCTGACCAGGCACGATATACTCTGGTTGGATCTGTGTTTCTACTCTTCTGCCCTGGTTTTCCTTCCCAAACTGGTGGTCCTGAAGGTCCTGGAGGTGGTTGAGGTCGTTAATTCCTGCCACTCCGTTCAGGCTGTGGGAGTTTTTAGGGCTGTTGTGTAAAGAATTCCAGGGATCGTTTTTGGCACTGTATGCATGGCTGGTTTGTGTTAGTGGTTGAGGTTTAGTGATACTGGGCTCTTTGTTCAGCGGTCCAGACCGGCCCTGGTTTTCAGACAAGGTCCTTTTCTCAAGTGTCTGAGTGTGAACACGAAGGATTGAGCTGGTTTCACCGTTGGCTGTGTTTATAGTTCCATTACCATAGCTAGCATGACTGTTGGTTCTAAGCTGGTGGTTCTGGTTTTGTGTCTGGCTTTGATTCTGATTCTGTCTATGGTTCTGGGTCTGGTTTTGGTTCTGCGAGGAGGTGGGTGTTGATGACTCACGACATTGTTTGTATTTGGCGTACAGGAGCTCTTGAGACAGCTGAAGACGCTCTTGAATTAAACGCGAGATGTCCTGAACAGCTTCAGCGATCATAGAACCTTCTTTTGAATCAGCCGACAGCACAAGTCGCCTGCAGGACGTCGGTTTGGGTGACGTCCTGGACTCGTCCGGTTCGCTTCGGTCCACTCTAGACCGGCTCCTGGGGCTCAGTGGAGTTTGAAAGAAAGACGTCTGGCTCCACTCTCCATTCCTTGTCCCATTTCTGTCGTTAGTTTGGAGACTGGGAGGATCTTTGGTCTTCTTAAATGGCCCTTCATCCCCTGGAGGTGCGAAGAGAGAGTCGGGAAGAAGATGAGGTGATGTGGGGTCACAGAAATTCAGCCTCTGCGCGATGCGGGCGATCACTTCCTGCCTCTCCTGGAGCAGCGAACCAATCAAGGGGTTGGTTTCGGCTGAGGAAGAGCGAGGACTGGGGCTGGGGTTTGAAAACAAGGTGTTTGAGAGTGATTTGAAATCACGTGTTGGAGACGAAGATGATGAGGGCAATTCCACACTTGGTGTCTTTCCTGTGCTTTCCAAGACGCCATTGGTTCTGGAGAGCAGTAGCTTTGCAGCTTTGCCAGGCAGGATGGGCGATTCGGGGCATTTACGCTGGTTCAGAGGGCTGGTTCTATCATGAGGAGGTAATGAGGAACGAAGAGGTCTGCATAAAAGAGGTGAACTCTGGAGTCTGAGGGGGATTGGAGGGTCATTGATGGTCTGTCCCCGACTATATGCGCCCACTAACGGAGCCTCAGCAGGGTCGAGGGGACGTTTGCCGAGGAATGAGAGGTCGGAGTGGATGCTGCACTTCAACACGGGGTACTTGGGCTGCCGGGGCAACGACTGAACCCGCACCTTCAGTGCTACGCTATGAGACACATTGGGCACTGGGAAGGCGTGCTCCGAGGGTGACTGGGAGAAATTCCATATCAGCTCTTCATTGGCTGCACTTATTCTGGGAAAGTAAAGGAAACACTTTTGATCGCATCGGAATTAAAACCAAAAACGGCACTATTTCAAGGTTATGTGAACACAAAATTCTATTTAAGATCAAATTAAAATGTAGTTTTTTATACGATGCATTCAATTATGGAATGTTTAAACAAATAAATACTAAATCGACAAAGCTTGGCTACACAATGACGTACGCTGGACGTGTGAGTAAGTGTTACATGCACATCAGCATGCTGTCAATAAAGTGAGACAATACTGAGGGATTCCAAATTGTCCAATTAGAGAAATTCCTAAAGAAAAAAAACACTAGCCAATCACAGCACAGGAGGTGTAGCACAACAAGGGAGTGTGGAAGGAGAAAAAACAACACAATGATTGCAATTCTTCGTCTCGGAGATTACTGATCAATTGCTGGACCACGTCTGTCATCCATCTAGTGTTAATCACTTACAAATGTGTCTCCTAGGTCGTCCACCAAAACGACTCACAATTAACTAAACACAATTATACTATATTTGATCTGTAATTTGATGTACACACACACACACACACGCACACACATCTGTACACAGTGTGTTACCTATAGAGGATGTTTCTGGGCACGATGCCATGAGAGGCGCTGAGCCAGGCACTCAGCTGAGAGAAAAACACGTAGGAACGGACGGCCAACAGCAGAGTCTTCTCCTCGATAAACCGATCGCCGCTCCTGAACACACACACACACACACACACACACACACACTCTATTTGATTAGATGCATACACATAAAATACTGAAATAGTAAGATGAATATACACTACACACTATTTTCCAGTGTGTTGTGTTTAACAGAAATGAAGCACATACCACACAAACAAGGTGTAAATAACAACAATGACTCATGTTACATGTACACAAGGGTAAAGAAACAACACTGATCCACACAAACAAGAAACACAGGAGAGTTAATACAAATGACCCACTTGTGATAAAGAATTATGAGAAAAATGTCCATAAAATTATATGAAACAAACAGGATGAAAAGAACTAAAATGACCCATAACAACTGAAAAGAAGGTGTAAGCGATCAAAATGACCCACGGCATACAGACACATGGACAATGAAAGTAAAATGACCCATGAAATGATCTAATCAAATATTTTACTGCTTTCACTTCATTATGAGAGTAATAATAACATGATTGCATAGACATAATATGCACACGTGTGATGAGAGTCTGGATATGTGCAGACAGGTGTGTGTGTGTGTTTATGTGTGTGTTTGTGTGCGTGTATGGCTGGACTGTATAGAAGCAGAGTGTTTAAGCATATGTTTACACACATATGTTCGTATTACAGTGTGTGTGTGTGTATGAATGGGTGGATTATAGTCCTGCTGTGGATCAAAAGTGTGTGTGTGTGTGTGTGAGTGAGTATGTGTGTGTGATATTAGTGTATGCTCAAAAGAAGGTTTTGTATGATTGGTCAGCTGTTGAATGCCTTATACTGGGCATTATGTAAACACGTGTGTGTGTGTGTCTTACTGTCTTGGGACAGGCTGTAGTGTCCATCTCTCCAGCAGCAGTGCGTCCTGTTTAATCGCCGGGTCGTTCAGGTCTGTGGCCAGACCCTCGTCGCTGTAGCAACAGTCAGGCAGCAGCATCACTTCGATCATGATAGGGATGTGATTTCGCCATAGCAACATGACCTCTGACCTCGTCCTCCTCGCCTGACGACACTGTCAATGCACAGACAAACAAAAATAACACAAAACGTTTAACTCGTCCTCAGTGAGCAATGCGTATTTGTGGTATTTTTATACTTTGCGCTCTTCACCTGAGGCAGTTTGTCGCTGCATTCGTGTTTAGTGAGGACCGGTCCACCGGACTGTGTGGGGGGGCAGTGCAGGCCCTCGGTTCGACCTTTCACGGAACATTCCGGCGTCCGGCCCTCTGTGATCAGGAGTGTGAGGGACACCAGGAACTCCTCGGCGTCATACTCAAAAAACTCCTCCGCCGCTTCTGGAAACAAACAGACGCACACACAAAGACAAACACGTTAGTGTCCAGTCCAAAAAAATGTTCTGAAGAGGTGAAACAAGATGACATCACACACACACACACACACACACACACCATCTGACACATCCACATACACGCAGTCTGTTTATCATATTTGCACAACAGAGTAAAACAATCACAGATTCTCTTGCTCTTCTATTTTCCATAACAGTTACACTGTTTGTCCTTTTTTTTTTTTTTTTTTTTTTTTTTTTTAAATCAACTCAAAAGGTTCTGAAGTCCTTTGTTTCCTCAACAGGCTGTCAAATGGGTTCTGGAACATCTTCAGTTCTTCGGAACTCTTTACTTCATCAGCTTTCATCAGCTCTTTATTATTTCCTTAAAAGGTTTCTGAAATCTTTGTTTGCTCGTAATGTTCCAGAACTCTCTACTTCTTCATAAATGTTCCAGAACTCACTACTTCCTCAGAAAGGTTCCAGAACTCTCTACTTCGTTACAAACGTGTCCAGAAATCTCAACCTCGTCACAAAGGTTCCAGAAATCTCGACTTCGTCAGAAAGGTTACCTCGCTACCTCATCATAACGATTCCGGAACTCTGTGCTCTGTCACAAAGGTTTCAGAACTCTCTACTTCCTCATAAAACTTCCATAACTCTCTACTTCATCACAAAAGTTCCGGAACTCTCTACCTCATCCCAAAGGTTCCAGAACTCATTTGAAACACAGGTTACGCTGGTATGTAGGAAACAGTTCTGAGTACATGTACACACACACACACCTGTACATCTCACTGTCTGAGGTTTTTCTGCTTTTATCCCCATACACACACACACACACACACACACACACACACAAAAATACACACACACACACACACACACACACACATAGACCAGCTGATTGCACAGTTCCAGTGAAGCCAACATCTTGCCATCTGTGTGAAAGAACACGCCTGCACGCCTCCGGCTGTTTTCAGAGTTCATACTCGATAAATGTGGGAGGAAAAATGTGTGGAATGTGGTAAAGTAGGACAGATTACTGATGCTGAAACAGAACCCCAACACACACACACACACACACACACACACGCACACACATGCAAACGCACACACGCGCACACACACACACACACACACACACACACACACACACACACACACACACACACACACACACACAGGGAGCTGACAGGTAGATGAGGAGTTCAGTCAGGTGTGTTAGAGTGACGCTGTGACTCTGATAGATGCAGCTGTAGTCACTGTGATTACATTCATCTATCTGAGAGATCACCATGGACTGACAGTGTGTGTGTGTGTGTGTGTGTGTGTGATATTACATCATATCAATTATATTGATATATAGTGATAAATGATGTCATAATAAGTTTTCAGGGACATCATGGTAATATTTTTTTTCATTTTTATAATTAATTACAAAGTGAGATGAAGCTGGTGATGTGATGCTGAAAGTAGATATTCAATTTATAAGAAACAGCATGTCCCAGAGCGAGGTCACGACCCGACCTCATCACGACGCACCTGATTCCAGATGTTTTTATTAGGAACTGGCCAGACTCGACCTGAGCTGCAGGTGAATTCAGGCTGGAATGCAGCAGCGGCACGTTTTCAGCTATTCAACCTTATAATTAAAGCTGCGTTTCACATGAGGCTAAAAATGCTTCACACCTAAACTACACCTTGGGTTAATTCTAATGTAATTACACCAGATCCAACAAAACTGTGTGACTGTACACAACAACACAAATATCTCTGACTACTGAGGAGTTAGTACATATGTGTCACTACAATTACGCTTGGAACCAACAACAATAAAAAAGACGATACGCAATAAATAAAAGTGATATTTCAAAATGTGATGATATAAATTGACTTTAATTCACTTGACAATATGCAGCACGGCTGATGAGGTCACTAATCACTAAAATAAACGCTCTATTAATATTTACTGCACATAAAACCTTTTTTCTTGAAGAGAAACCTTCGATTTGTGTTAGCATCTGACTTCCGTTAAATATGATACGATTTCGATTCTTAGCACAGCGATTTGATACGATATGATACCACAGGATACAATACAATTGATCAACACGTGACAGGAAGCACTGAAGGTTTTTAAAGGGTTAGAGTTATGCTCAAAGCCCCCAAACATTAGCTTATTTAATAACATGAATGACTTTTTACGCACTAGTTGTTTTTTTCATTTTCCTGTAACAACCCATATATAAGTGATCATTTTTATGAATCAATAATAACAACAATAACAATAAATATTATGTTTGGACTAACAACATCAAAATAGTCTCATCCTGTCAAAAAGACATATGTCGTTTTCCTTCATTTATTGAATATTTGTAAAGAAATGATTCATGTTATAAAACCATTGGATCTATTTTGGAGACGTTTTTGGCACTCCACACCAGACACACACACACACGCAGAGCTGGCAAACATCAACGTGTCCACTTTTCCAGTTTCCACCATACCGGGGGTTAATTTTAGCCGCCGCCCGTCAGCTGGTCATCACAGGGGCGTACATGGTCGCCGCCTGACTAAAATAAACCTCCAGCAAAACCACAGAATTGCAAAAAAGACTGAAACACACACACACACACACACACACACACACACACAATACTACAGTGCTGGATCAGATAAAAGTACCCTTTCTTTAAAAATCAAGCACAAACTGAACCGATCTGTTGAAGATGTGTTCGATGTCTGATGATGACGCTGCTGCTACTACACAAGCTAACATAGCTAACAGGTCACGGATGTATATATCTACCAGTTTAGCACAAACCTCTTCATGAGCACACATCTTCAAGTAGAATCAACTTCAGACTTGAGTAGTGGGCGAGGCATAAAGTTAAATGTTAGAGATGTTCAGATGAATTAAAGTATTAATGAATTCATGTATAATCTTATTTTTAATACAGACTTATTTAACCGTTTTGTAAAACTTTTATATAAGGCAAAACACACTAAAGCACAGGGGTAACACACTCTGTCTGCAATGAAAGCAGGGCATTGTGTGTGTGTGTGTGTGTGTGTGTGTGTGTGTGAACTGACCTATTTCATGTGTTTTTTTTAAAACAGCTGAGTCTTTTCCAGGAAAAATAATCTAACCCAAACCACCAGGGGGCACTAGTGCTCCCATCCTTCACTGAGATGATGTTTTGCATGAAGTATGCACATAATATATATGAAAGTCAAAGTGTATATAATATGAGTCACATTATACGTAATATATAAGACTTGTAAATGATGTATTTTGTAAAGGTGTGTGGATTTCATGTTACAACTCCTATCTGTTTAATTCTCAAAGCCCATAAAATGACACGAAACAGCTAAAATATCTCAATTCCCTGAGCAGAAAAGTTTTGTTTCTTTGGTCTAATGTTGAGACTCTTAACCCAGACTGTGATCACGACCGCAAGAGAAATATAAAAACAATATGTATCCAAAACCGATAGATCATATTTTCTAATTGTATTTTAAATATGTCAAATATATTGCTGTCATCATGATTTCATTCTTTGTTGTATTTCGTTCCATTGTCATTATTAAAGTGCAGCCGTGAAACAGAGATGAGCAGGTGAGCTTTGAATTTCAGTGTATTTATCTGATTTTTGTAACAGATCCCTAATAACACACCTCTCTGTCAATAAGAGACTTTACCACGAAGCAGTCAGCACTGGCAAGATCAGCGAGTTCAGTGCTATTTCTCCAAGTGTGCAGGACATTGGAGGGTTTAAATCCTGCATCTGTTATTTCAACAGCCTTTAAAGTCTTATAACTTGTTATACTTTGAATTTTTTTCCGTAACACCCTAAAACAACTTCAGACCCTTCAAAAATACTTTCACTAACCGTAAACCCTAAAGAAATCCCTAAACCTTACTATTTTACATCAGTACACTAAACTCCTATCCCCTAAACCCTGAAAACAGCAATAACCTTTAACATTTACCTCAGTACACTTAATCCTAATCCCTTAAACCTAATAACAACTCTAATCCTTACAATTTTACCTCAGTACTAAACCCCTATCCCCTTTAGAGGCATTGGTGGCTCAGTGGTAGGTTTCTCGCCTGTCATGCGGAAGGCCCAGGTTCGATTCCCAGCCAATACCTCAACCCCAGCCACTGGATGCAGTGCCGGTCCCAAGCCCGGAAAAATGGGAGGGTTGCGTCAGGAAGGGCATCCGGCGTAAAACATTTGCCAAGTTGTTGTGTGGACCAGTTGGTCCGCTGTGGTGACCCCGAACAGGGAGCAGCCGAAAGCAACTTCACTAAACCCCTATCCCCTAAATCCCCAAAACAATCTTAACCTTAAAAAATTACCTCAGAATACTAAATCCCATGCCCTGGACACCCAAAAAAACAACCGTAACCCTTAACATTTACTTCAGTAGGCTAAACCCCTATCCCATAAACCATAAAAAACAACCTTAACCCATAAATTTACCTTGGTGCACTAAACCACTATCTCCTAAACCCCCCAAACAACAATAACCTTTAACATTTACCTCAGTACACTTAACCCTGATCCCATAAACCTAAAAACAAAGGTAATCCTCACCATTTCACCTCAGTACACTCAACTCATATCCCCTAAACCCCAAAAACAACCTTAACCCTTAACATTTACCTCAGTACATTAAACTCATATACTTTAATCTATAAAAAAAACAACTTAAAGCCTAACATTTACCTTAGTACACTAACCCCTGATCCCCAAACCCCCGAAAACAACCTTAACCCTTAACATTTACATCAGAACACCAAATCCCTCTCCCCTAGACCCCCGAAAACAACCTTAATATTTACCTCAGAACACCAAATCCCTATCCCCTATATCCCCAAAAACAACCTTAACCCTTAACATTTACCTCGTTATATTTAGGTCACGTCCCTAAACCTTTCAAGCTAGCAGTTATTAAGCCTCTTCTTAAGAAACCTAAACTAGATAGAGCTTTTTTGTATTTAGCTCCTAAACTTTGGAACAGTGTTCGGGGCTCAGACACAGTCTCCCAGTTCAAACATAGACTAAAGACATATCTCTTTAACGAGGCATACACCTAATAAATCCCATAACTTTGTGCTCCAATACATCCGATTAAATGCACATCATCATCTAGTGCCTGCTAATATTATGAATAGCAGCTACGCTAATTCCTCTCCACTTGTTTCCCTTCTTCTACCCATCCCCGAGTCACACAGAGATTGTGCCAGCTCCGGTGGCATCCAGAGATGGACCAGCTCCAGCCGGGTTCTGCTTTCTGAGGACTGGAGTATTCAAAGCAGCACTGCCAACCCTATGTGGACATTTTACACATAACATTCTACACATGCTGTATCTGCATCACACAACTAATGCAGAAAGGACATTGTTCATATCACACTCTCCGTGTCTCACCCAGATGAGGATGGGTTCCCTTTTGAGTCTGGTTCCTCTCAAGGTTTCTTCCTCATACCATCTAAGGGAGTTTTTCCTTGCCACAGTCGCCTGAGTCACCTCAGGCTCGCTCACTAGGGAAAATTTTGTCTAACATCTAGGACTGTTTGTTTGTATGTTTATTGTTTCTTATGTTCTGTAAAGCTGCTTTTGTACGTCGCTCTGGATAAGAGCGTCTGCCAAATGCCAGAAATGTAAATGCAAATGCTTTGAGACAATGCTCTTTGTTAAAAGCGCTATACAAATAAAATAAAATTGAATTGAATAGAACACCAAATCCCTCTCCCCTAGACCCCAAAACAACCTTAACCATTAATATTTACCTCAGTCCACCAAATCCCTCTCCCCTAGACCCCAAAAAACAACCTTAACCATTAATATTTACCTCAGAACATCACTCATACTCTCTAATCCATAAAAACCTTGAACTTTCTTCAACAGAACAAACTCCCACTAACACACCTTAAATCTTAAGAAAAGAAAAAACAGTGATTTACGATACACACACACACACACACACACACACACACACAGTTTCTCAACATTATTATTGTTAACAGCTTCCACCTGCCTTCTTTATTGTCTCTTGCCTCTTAAGAGAGGCAGTAAAACTTTACTCTGACATTTTTTTTCATATTATTTTATAGGAAGAAATGTTTCCTTATTTTTTATAAGAAGTTTCTAACACAAACTGAGATTAGACTAACACAGCCCGAAGTAAAGAGAAAAAAAACAGACTAAACAGCTTTATCAGCTTTTCTCCGTCTTTGTTTCGCTCAGATCACGCGAGATTTCGGTCAGCTGTTCATTCTGGACGAGATTCTGCGTGCACGTGGCCTGACTCCGCCTTCTGTCCTATCTCACATGATTGACACCTGGTGTGAACTGTACTGGTTGGGCAGCGCTGGTCTCTAAGCCCCGCCCCTGGGCTAAAATAGCTTTACTGGGCTGTTTGTCTTTGTGCTGAGGGAATGTTACAGAGGTGTTGTGTAGTGTTTTTTCCCCACAGTTAAAGATAAGCTTAGTGTTTGGGTTTCATCGATATATTCCTCACAGTTCTTCACTCTCACTCAGTCCACTCTTACCTCTAAATGTCATTTTTAAGACAAATAATTTCTTTATCAAAGAGTGAAAACAATAAGCTTCTGTATTTGGAAATGCATAAATGTTACAGAGGAAAAAAATGTCTTCTGTTTTATATCATCTAAAAAACGTTGATCTTAATTGATTACACTAATACAGAACTGAAATGTCCTCACAAAGACAGGAAAAGAGTGTGTGTGTGTGTGTGTGTGTGTGTTGTACTTTGTTTTGCATGCTCTTGCTGTCACTGTGAGCTGTGTGGGCGCTTTGTGCAAGAGGGAGTGTGTGTCTGTGTGTGTGTGTGTGCGAGCATATGTGTGTGTGTGTGTGTGTGTGTGTTTGTGTGTGTATCAGACAAGACAGTCTCTGCTCATTCTTACAGGGAACTCCTCCCACAGAGAGAGAAAAATAGAGGAGGAGCTGTGTATTGAGGTGAAGAAGGAGAACAGAAAAACAGAGGGGCAGAAATAATGAATTCACGTGAGAAAGAAAGAGAGAGAGCGAGAGAGAGAGAAAAAGAGGGAGAGAGAGAGAGCGAGAGAGAGAGGAACAAGTACCTCCTCCTTCTCCATGCCCCACTCATCTGGGTGAAAGGTAACGATTTCTGGGTGAGACGCACAATACACAAAAGCACAGCAGTGCTCTCGCTCTCTCTCTGTCTGTCTGTCTCTTGCCCTCTCTCTCTCTCTCTCACTCTCTCTCTGTCTGTCTGTCTCTTGCCCCCTCTCACTCTCTCTCTGTCTGTCTCTTGCCCACTCTCTCTCTCCTCCATGCTGTGTTCACCAAACAAATCCTGACAGATTAACCAGGCAAGAGACACACAACAAAAGCTCATTTGCATCGGGTTGAAGGGAATCTCACGCTGACACACACTCATGCTTGCTCGCTCACTCCCTCCCTTACACACACACACACACACACACACACACAAATCTATAGTACACACTGCACTGATTGCTTCATTGCTGCAGTTTCCATCATGTTGACTGAAAGAAAACTTTCCCTCCTCCTTTATCATCTCTCTGTACTTTTACCCCTTTACTCTCACCACTTCTTAAAAAAAAGACAAAGATATGCAAACTCATACACACTTATGTACCTAGATCTAACAATTGCGCCCAGGAGTCTCAAAGCTCCTGAAATTTCCGAGCTCATAAGTTTGGAAGCTCTTTGTCATGTGGTTCCAGCTGCTGCTCCTGAACCTGTGGCGTTCCTGCTCCTGTTCTGAGGTCTATAAGTTCCTCTAGTTGCTAAGATCCTGCTCCAGAGGTCTAGACGTTATTCCTCTCATGCCCAAGTTCCTCTTCTTGTCATGAGGTCTAAAGTCCCTGTTTGTTCGGAAGCGCAGATGTTTTTTATGGTAGTTCAGGATTTTTTACTAGTCATGATAAAGAATTCACAAGTCAATAACTGGTTCCTAATTTAATTTAATTTTGATTCATTACACTTCACTGCCACTGTGACTATTAGTCAGAGCATAACCTCAAATTCACACCGGATGCGTCACGGTAATGATGCGTAACGACCGTCTGTTTAATCCACACCTCACACACACGACTGCATGGCAACACACTTATAGTTGGCAGCAACTATAGTGTGTAAATATTTCACGAGGAAGCTACAATACACTGTTGTGACATCTGTAACTGAAACACAGAAAAAGAATGCATTAGCTAAGGCAGAGTCTCCTTAAAGAACAAGAGAGTTTAAAAGATAGTGTGTGTGTGTGTGTGTGTGTGTGTGTGTGAAGTAGCTCCCCAATCACCTGAATTCTCTATACATTCAATAAAAAGCAGGAATCTCTGACTACTTGATGTAAAAATAACTCATAACTGCTGGTTTTGGCCAGTGGAGTCTCTGTTCCTGCCAATGTTTTCCCCCTACCTCCATCCTGAGGAGCTCCTCCTCACTCTTAACCTCTGCAAATATGTGTGTGTGTGTGTGTGTGTGTGTGTGTGTGTGTGTACCCTGCACTAATCATAACCGACTATACTGTTCCTGGCTCAAGAGTAAGTTTACAAATCACACCAGAACATTTTGTCTTGCCTCTGTTCTTTAAATCATCTGGGTTTTTGTGTGTGTGTGTGTGTGTGTGTGTGTGTGTGTGTGTGTTATTGATTCCAGGTAAATGCAAACTGAAAAATGAAAGATGATAATGATAAGGTGTGATGATAGATGTATGTTTGTGTTTTTGTATTTTATTACAGAATACATTATGCAATGCTCTGTGATTTTTGTGTGTGTGTGTGTGTGTGTGTGTGTGTGTTATCGTACTCAGTCACATGCCGAACTAGCATTGAAGAACAAAATTACATGCAACTCCTACACAGTAAAACTGCTCACTACAGGCACTTAAAATAAATTTAAACAGCATGTGAGGTCTATCCACACACACACACACACACACACACACACACACACACACACACACCTTACTGTAATCATGCACACAATTGTAGGTGCAGAACCTATAGACGTGTGGTGGAGTGTGATAAGGCTTCTATATTCAATGTTTAACAATCACAAGCACCTCTGTATTCTCTCTCTCACACACACACACACACACACACACACACTAGGAGAGATGTTTCCATTAGTTCTTTGAATAAACTGAACCAAAAAAAAAGAGATAAAAATACAATTATAACATATTATTGAATTTATGCTAGTCAGCTAACTTCCTATGATTTAGCTAAATAAATATCTAAAAGATACGCAAATAAATATACAGTAAAATAATTCAGTCCATGAGGAGATCCTTAACCCTTTCTACCAGCTGTGAACTCACCTCACACACACTTAAACATAAATAAACACTATAACCCATAATTGGGGTGTGTGTGAGTGTGTGTGTGTATACAGTGTTGTAAAAATACTCAGAAGAGATGATGGAGATCACCGAGGTGCTCATTTGCCATGTTTAGATCCAACACACTACACTGCTATTTAAAGCCATGCTAACCTTTCTCAGTACGTTAGCAGGCCAGGGGTAGGTGTAATTAAAGTGCAATCCGAGTATTTTAGAAGAAATCCAACACCACATCTGAGGTAAATGTTGATATTTTTAATAGATTTATGTTGTTTTTGGTGTCACTTTGTCTATACTCCGGCCATATTTGATTAAAAAAAGTCTTTCTATAACAGTTTTTGCAAGCTAGCTAAATCATGAGCCAGTTTGTGCTTAGTATCCATGTTTCCTGGTTGCCTAGCAACAGTGTGACTTGACAAGACTTTACCTGCTTGAACAGCTCACTTAAGCAGTGACCATATGTCAGGACATTTATCAGTACTGGGTTTAATGGGAGAAAAAAAAAACCTAGTCATGACACATGACTGATGTTATCACCTTGTCCTGCTTGAACAGCTAGATTTTTGGCTAAAAAAAAGCTAGCTACGCGTTTACATACGTGTACAAACATTTTAAATATTTAACATACCTTTAAAACGTTTTAAAACATCTTCAGTCAGATCAGCAGAAGTCTTTCTAATATTTTACTCAGCATTGGTGCTAGTCACTGATGCTAGTTTTACAGCAGCAATCATGCTAGTCAATTTCAGCCAGAATTTATGCTAATAACTCATTCACGGTAGCCAGGTTTACATGCTAATTGAATTTAATTAGCATTCATGCTAGCCAGTGTTGCATCTGGGTTTGATTAAAGTGGTGTATTTTCTCACACTGACAGTCAAACTAGCATGCAAAGTTTGCAGTGATGTAATCGGAGTGCAGATTTGTTTAGAGAGCCTGAAAAAGTGTTTCAGAAACCTTACAGTGTGTGCGTGCGCGTGTGTGTGTGTCCAGACATAATGAGTTCACAGTAACATAAGGTACATCACGTCTCTCCATGTGCTAACAGAATGTCCTCGGATGAAACAGTTGCAGCTAAGAAGTCTGATAATATAAACACTTCTTCTTCTCCAACTTACGTTGAATAAATAAAGAGTGTTGGCGATAGCCAGCTAACATGAGCAGCATCTCTCGGCATGCACTCAAGTCGCTAGTTTGACTCAGCATTCATGCTAGTCAGTTTTATCTGACTATCCCCCCCCCCGATTCAAACTGAAATCAATGATTCGGTCATTTCAAAAGCACTGAACTGAATCACTTTATTGAACTAAACCATTTTAAATTGAAAAGCTTTTAGCAGAAAAAACAAATTAAGTGAACTGAATTAATTAATTTATTTTTATTAGTTTATGTTCAAACTAATAAAAAACTCTGAACTGTTTAGTGCAACTGAATCAAACAAAGTGATTCTAAATATAGGAATGCTTTCAAAAATACTGAAAAGATGAATCATTTCACTGAATCAGGAAACAGCTGCATCTGATGACACTGAATTGACTCATGGTATTAAATTAAAATGACTCATCATATAAAACACTTCCTTTCGGCTGAATCAAGAACCAAGAACCGAATCGCTTTTTAGAGATTTGGATTCAGTTGAGTAGCGAGACCAACGAACCAGGAAGTAAATCATTCAAAAGTTACAAAGCTCATTTTCATCTGAATCAGAAACAGAGGAAAGTTCAGTCGAATTAATTCTCAGTCACTGTGATTGTTTTGGAAACAGCTCCATGACAGGAGTCTATACAATCACCTATAGAGATGGATTCAAACAATCTCTGTCATGAGAAAGGGAGAGAAAGGGATGGTGAGAGAGAGAGAGAGAGAGAGAGAGAGGGAGAGAGAGAAAGAGAGAAAGAGAGAGAGAGAGAGAAAGAGAGAAAGAGAGAAAGAGAGAGAAAGAAAGAGAGAGGGAGAAAGAGAAGGAGAGAGAGGGAAAGAAAGAAAGAAAGAAAGAAAGAGAGAGAGAGTGAGTGAGAAAGAGAAGGAGAGAGAGAGAGAGAGAGAGATGTCGTGTCCTCGGATAACTGCTGTGGATTTGCCAGTATGATGTCATCGCTCTCTCGATGGAAAGCAGAGCAGCAGTACCGCAGTGCTCCTTTTTTTCCTCCTCCAACACGATCACGATGCAACACGCAGCTACATCACGCACACCGTTTACTCTTCCTCACAAGCTGTCCATCAAACACGGGGGCGGGGGCGTGGTAATAAACAGGAAGTGGTGATACAGTGAAAGCTCATTTTTGCTGTCGAGGATGAGACGAGGATGCTGCAGCTCTACATGTCTCCCAAATACAACCTACAGATGACCTCTGACCTTTCTACAAATGAGATTCTGTGCGTCAAAGCTGTATCCCCTCACCCTTTCACGCATAGAAATTAACCAATCGCTGCAGAGGAGGGCGGGGCATTCTGACATTTACTGCTGGAGTGAAAGATGTAATGTAACCTATGAGTGCAAGGAGGACACGATGACGTAACGCTGCCAAGGCCAAGGCCAAGGCCAATGAGGGTGTGTGTGTGTGTGTGTGTTCCACATCACACTCTGGACCATCTTCTCGCTCTGAAGGAGACAGCTGTGTTTCTCAGTCTACGACATGTTCACACATTGTACAGAATTTTCTTTAAAAGCATCGCTATTGTTCCTTTCATGACATATTCTATATGTCACAAACAATGTGGAAATGAAATGCGGTTTTTATTTATTTATTTATTTATTTATTATAGGAGAGAATAAACAGACGCTGGTGAAGGGATGACCTGCTGCAGTAACGCAAGTGACAACAGGAACAAACCTGTTTTTTGTTTTTTTGCATGTTCCACAAAATAAAATAAAACATGTGGATGTGCTGTTAAAGTGTGTGGAAAATAATCTACTTGTAGGTGGTAACAGCCTGACATGGAATGCTGTTAGACAGACAGACAGACAGACAGACAGATAGACAGATAGACAGATAGACAGATAGACACACACACACACACACACACACACACACACACACACACAGATAGACAGACAGATAGACAGACACACACACAGATAGACAGACAGATAGATAGTCAGACAGATAGACACACACACACACAGATAGACAGATAGACACACAGATAGACAGATAGACACACAGATAGACAGACACACACAGATAGACAGACACACAGATGGACAGACACACAGATAGATAGATAGATAGATAGATAGATAGATAGATAGATAGATAGGCATACAGACAGATAGATAGAGACAGAGATCGATAAATAGAGACAGACAGACAGACAGATAGATACAGACAAATAGAGACAGACAGACAGTCAGCTAGATAGATAGATAGATAGACAGGCAGACCGATAGATAGACAGAGAGGCAGACAGAGAGACAGACAGATAAATAGACATACAGACAGACAGATAGAGACAGATAGATAAATAGAGACAAACAGACAGACAGATAGATACAGACAGACAGACAGACAGACAAATAAATACAGACAGACAGACAGATAGATAGATAGATGGAATTTAGTGCTTACTTCATTTCTGACCAAGGAAAATAAACATAAATTGGACTAAGTGAATAAGCAGCATAAAGTGATTAGCTGCTTTAATTTGCTTAATAGAGAGCAGTGTATGTATGTGTGTGTGCGTGCGCATGTGTGTGTGTGTGTGTGTGTGTGTGTAGACTTTGAACAGTGCGAGCTCTGTGTGCATCAGTGTAATACCCTCTTTGTGTTTCTCTATTTACTCAACATGAACAAAGTCTCCTTACTGACCCACATCTCACACACACACACACGGTCACAGAGGCCATAATGCCTCTGCACAGGCAATTTTATGAAAAAAACACACACACACACACACACACACACACACACACACACACACACACACACACGTCTTTGTGCATCTCGAGAGTGTTCAGTTCAGTTCGTGGTCACAGCCTGGTTCAGGACGTAATTATAGCAGTGTATTCAGGTCATCCAGTTAAGCTGTCTTTCTTCTCTCTCTCTCTCTCTCTCTATTCTTTTAACTATCCATTTATCTGTGGATATATTTCCCCACCCATCCATCCGGTTATGTGTCTCCATGTCTACATGTTGCTGAACACACCGACGTTAATCCCTAACTATTTACAGAAGCCCAACAGTTCAGCGGTGAGCTCGTTTCTTTCTCCTTTGTTCCCTTCATCTCTTCACGTCTTCTCACTGACAGAGAAAAACGAATAAAAAGCCTAGAATTAATGAGCTCTGGTTGTGTGCTTGTTTGTGTAATTGCTGTGTATCTGTCTATAAAGTTTATGTTGTCTGCTACACTCTTTTCTTTTTTCATGTAATCAGTGTTGTTTTTCATCTAAAAAGCTGCAGTGTGTGTGTGTGTGTGTGTGTGTGTGTGTGTGTGTGGTTTTGTAACAAATCCGTCTCAGTCTGCTCGCTACCTCCCTAAACTTTCCGCTCGCGAATAAAGAGGGGCAGACTGAGAACTCACATAGCAACAAGAGCTGCGCTCTGATTGGACGGGGGCTTCTTAACAAAACCAGAGAACTACTTCCTGTGTGTGGAGGGCGAGAGAGACAGAGAGACAGAGACAGAGAGAGAGAGAGAGAGAGAGAGAGAGAGACACAGAGAGAGAGAGACACAGAGACAGAGAGACACAGAGACAGAGAGAGAGAAAGAGAGAGAGAGAGAGCCAGAGAGAGAGAGAGAGAGAGAGAGAGAGAGCCACAGAGAGAGAGAGAGAGAGAGAGAGAGAGAGAGAGAGAGAGAGGAGAGAGAGAGAGAGAGAGGGCAAGAGACAGACAGAGAGAGAGCGAGAGCACTGCTGTGCTTTTGTGTATTGTGAGCCAGAGAGAGAGAGAGAGAGAGAGAGAGAGAGAGAGAGAGAGAGAGAGAGAGACAGAGACAGAGAGAGAGACAGATGGGGTGGAGGGGTTTAAAAAATCCACCCTGTGATCTCAGGACTAGAAAATCTTTACAACAAACACACACACACCAGTCACACTGTGATGAGCTAGAGAACCTGTGTGTGCACATGTGTGTGTGTGTGTGTGTGTGTGTGTGTGTGTGTGTTTTAAACGAACACTTCATTGAACTTCTACATGAACTCCTCTTACCCCAGACTTACAGACCAGGATATATTTAATACGTCTTTAGTTTCATCCCTGAGCTAGCAGGCTAATGTTGCAAACAGATAACGAAAGCGTATAGCCACCAGTTTAGTGGCGTATTAATAAACTGCACGTCTTTATCATTACACACTTTTTAGAGTTTTTCTTCTATTTTTGCAGACTGCACAGTAAATGAGAACTAAAGGTTACTTTAGTGAGGAACTGAAGAAACATCCGAGCACAACCGCCACAGGTCTGAGGAATCGTTCCACAATAATCGCCAGATCTCGTAGCTTGATTAGCATAAAATTCAGAACATTTGAAAACTATCTGAAATGGCAGCTCTCTTTGTACGTTTGTCTGTTGCTTGCTAGCGTGAACGTAGCTGTTGGTGTGAATGTAGTGACGTCGCAAATCGGAGACAAATCTTTCTAATCAGAATGAACCTCTGAGAGAAGTCGGAAGTGTTTCAGTTCCACGCTGCAGAGTTCAGAGCCGCTTTACCGAGGTTAAACTCGGTGAGTCGGCTAGCTGGGAATTTATCGCGTCCTCGTGGCGCATGAGGAAGGCACTGGAGAAAGCAAGGGTGCTGAGGTTAATGAGTCGCTAATGCCACTCGCTATAAATCTAACTCCATGGATTTTTGTCCTTCGGAGTGTTTCTTGGATATTAACGGTAAAAGGTTCGAGTCAAAAATAGCCGGCGTGTCGAGATAAAGTAAAACGGAGTGATTGCCGTCCCCTCGTTTGTAATCCTTACACTGTCTTTAGCCCTCTGACCTCAGACTGAGACAAAAGGCATCATGGGAAATCAATCCCCTGCAAATTAAATCCCCCCTGGAGAGAGTTTTTGTCGTGTGCAGCCTCAGGGTGAAGGGGCGGGGCTTAGGCAGAAAAGACAGAGAGAGAGAGAGAGAGAGAGAAATAGATAAAGAAAAAGAGACAGCAAGATAAATAGTGAGAGAGAGAGAGAGAGAGAGAGTGAGAGTGAGAGTGAGAGAGAGAGTGAGAGAGAGAGAGAGAGAGAGAGAGAGAGGGAATCTATTTTCTGTCACACTAATGCTGATTATGTAATAGAATCAAAATCATGCAGGAGGAACTGCAGAGTGGAGTAGGAGGGGAGGGAGTGAGAGAGAGAGAGAGAGAGAGAGAGAGAGAGAGAGAGATGTCGAAAGAGAAAGAGCGAGGTTTGCTCCATGCAAAGAAAAAGGATGATGTCATACACTATATTTATAGTAAGGCAATTATCCAATCAGCCAATCCTGTGGCAGCAGGACAAGAGCTTCAGATACACGTGTTCACATCACACATCAGAACATGATGGATGGATGGATGGATGGATAGGGAACTGAAAGGAAGGATAGAGTAACTAAAGTAATCGATCTTTAGTACTGTGATGATCTGAAAAGCAGCTCAGCATCACACGAACGTACAGGTGTTCCTAATAAAGTGGACAGCGAGCGGAATTAGCATCTGAAATAAAATGGCTGCTGTGTTTAAGCCTTTTGAGCAGCAGCGTGTACTTTACTCAAGTCATAACCGGACTGAAGGTCATCTGTGTAGCCTCGGCTATTCTAGTCCAGGTACTGGCAAAAAACACACACACACACACACACACACACACACACACACACACACACACACACACCACACGCCTCTCAAGGCCTTGCTCTCTTACCATTAGGTGAAATGAAGGAATCAGTCCCACGTTCTCTCATTTCCTTCTGCTCCACTGTTTCAGCTGTTAAAGGAAGTGACGTTTAACTCGTTTATAAAATCTGATTAATTTTATTGTTATCTTTATGCCAATTTTACACACGTCGAGTGCTTCATGTGACCATCAGAGTCGATCATTTCTAACTACTTTCAGGGTTTTATTTTCCACATGATATTACGTTATCTCAGCATCAAATAAAATGTCACATAACTCTATTCTAATTCTACTTACTCTATTATTCTTATACTCTACACGACTATTATACTTTTATTACACCTAAAATCTACTTATATACAAAACTCTCCATTCTATTCATTCTGTTCTTCTTTAAGCTACTTCGCACTGTTCATATTCTACACTACTCTACTCAAATTCTATTCATGTTCTGCTCCAATCCACTGTACTCTATTCTACTGTAAGCCTTTTCATTCACACTATTCTGGTCCATTTTATTCAAATTCTACACTTTTTTAGTCCAATTCTATTAATAGAGTGCACTGTATTTCAGTTTTCTCTATTTTAGTCTACATAACTCTATTCCAATTCTACACTACTCTATTCTTATTATACTCTACATGAATAATATATTCTTATTATATCTAAAATAAGAATATAATAGTCACGTAGAGTATAATAAGAATAGAGTAGAGTAGAATTGGAACTCTATTTTAGTCTACATAATTCTATTCATCTGCTGAACTATGCTATTCCATTCTATTCAGTCTACTCCAATCTATTCTATTCATATTTTCTTTAACAGACTGTACTCTACTCTATCCTACTGTAGTCCATTCACTTGACATGATAAGTCTATTCTACTTATAGAGTATATTATTGTACTCTAAACTATTCTATTATACTTCACTATATTCTACTCTATGGTAACATCTGGTATTCTATGTCATTTTATTCATATTCTACTCAGTTCTGTGCTACTGTACTCCATGCTGTTCTAATCCTATTCAACTGGATTTATCTTCTACTCTACTCCATTCTATTCATATTCTACATGACTAGACTTTATTCTAGTCTAGTTCACTTTATTCATATGCTACTGTGTCCTGCTCATACTAGCTATTTAAACTGAATTTTTACTATTCTACTGACAATCTACACAACTCTAATGGACCCCAATCTATTCTATTTTACTGTACACAATTCTGTTCTACTCTTCATACTCTACTTCCATTCATTTAATATAAAATCACTTTATATTCCATTCTATTAACATTCTATTTTATTTATGCTCTAATCTACACCATACCACTGCACTGTATTTCTAATGTAAATGAACTCCATTCTAGTAAAATTCTGCACTATTAATGTTTTAATCAATTCCTTCAAATTCTAATCCATTATCTGCACTGTATTTCTATTCTACTCTATTCAATTATCTTCATCTTCTGTTGCATTCTATTTTCTTATACTCTACTGTACTCTATTCTAATCATTTGGTCTTTGATCATTCTAATCATCATGGTTTGTGGCTAGTCCTTTTGTACACTTTGTACAGTGAACACACACACACACACACACACACACACACACACACACACACACACACACACACACACACACACACTTTGCCCCTAAACACTTCAGCATTTAGTTTGTCAGTCATGAATGTCTTAGTAGGGCAACAAGTCACGAGCCACCACTTCATTTTAGCTCCTCTTAAGGGCAGGTGTGTGTGTGTGTGTGTGTGTGTGTGTGTGTGTGTGTGTGTAATGCTGTCCTTTTTCCACTGCACACGATCAGCTGATTAGGATGTCTGTGTGTGTGTGTGTGCGCGCAACAGTGTCCTTTTTCCTTTGCACAAGATCAGTGGATTACAACTCATGTGTGTGGGTGTGTGTGTGAGTAAGTCACTGATAATACATACACACACACACACACACACACACACACACACGCACACACACACACAAACACAGTGCTGAAGGTTTTGGGGGGTTTGCATAACACCAGTTGAGCTAGAGAACACACCAGGTGTTCAGTAACGACACCAGGTTTAGTTTTACCTCCTGGGCAGTTTTCCACACACACACACACACACACACACACACACACACACACACACACACACACACACACACACACACTTTGAATACAGATTTATTCTAGCGTTTTATACACAAATTGTGTTACTGAGCATTATCTGAGGCGACTGTGTGCTGAATGAGACACATGTAGTTAAATGTGTGTGATCATGTTGCACACACTCCACTTCTGCTTGTATTTCTATTCTACTCTACTTCACTTTTACGTTCAGATTCTACAGAGTAGTACATTACACAGAATAGTTCTAGTCCACTTAGTTCTTCTTCACTCTAATTATGTTCATATTCTATTTAAATTCATCTTCTACTCCATTTCTCTAATTCTATACACAGTTCTTCTTTATTCATATTTCATACACACTCTACACTCTCCTACTCTATTATACATACTATTACTCTGTTATAATCTACACTGTTCTACTCTACTATACTTTCTCATTATAGTCTGTTCTACTCTTTTATATATACTTTTACGTTATTACACTTTTCCACTCTATTATATTCTGCTCTACTCAACTCTATTACACACTTTCTCTACTCAATTCTCTTATACTCCATTTTATTCTAGTATAGTCTATTATACTCTGTTCTACACTACTCCACTATACTCTGTTCTAATCCGTTCTACTCTATTATACTTAATGCAGCTTTCTTATATTCGGCCCGACTCAACTCTATTATACTCTGTGGTACGCCATTATACTTTCTATTACTCCATTATCCTCTGTTCTACTCAGTTTGCTCAACTCTAATACTCGGTGCTAATCCATTACACTCTTTTCTACTCTATTATACTCTATACTGGTCTACTTTACTATACTTGTACATCTTTTATACATAGCTTTACTTTATAATAGTCTGTTTTACTCTATTACACTCTTTTCTATTCTAGTCTATTATACTCTGTTCTACCCTACTCCGCTATACTCTGTTCTAATCAGTTCTACTCTAATCTGCTTTACTCAACTCTATTATACTCTGTTTTACTCTATTGTACTCCATTATATTTTCTATAACTCTATTTTACTCTATTGTACTGCATTATATTTTCTATAACTCTATTATACTCTATTGTACTCCATTATATTTTCTATAACTCTATTATACTCTATTTTACTCTATTGTACTCCATTATATTTTCTATAACTCTATTATACTCTATTGTACTCCATTATATTTTCTATAACTCTATTATACTCTGTTTTACTCTATTGTACTCCATTATATTTTCTATAACTATTATACTCTATTGTACTCCATTATATTTTCTATAACTCTATTTTACTCTATTGTACTCCATTATATTTTCTATAACTCTATATACTCTATTTTTACTCTATTGTACTCCATTATATTTTCTATAACTCTATTATACTCTATTGTACTCCATTATATTTTCTATAACTCTATTATACTCTGTTTTACTCTATTTTACTCCATTATATTTTCTATAACTATTATACTCCATTATATTTTCTATAACTCTATTATACTCTATTGTACTCCATTATATTTTCTATAACTCTATTATACTCTATTTTACTCTATTGTACTCCATTATATTTTCTATAACTCTATTATACTCTATTGTACTCCATTATATTTTCTATAACTCTATTTTACTCTATTGTACTCCATTATATTTTCTATAACTCTATTATACTCTATTTTACTCTATTGTACTCCATTATATTTTCTATAACTATTATACTCTATTGTACTCCATTATATTTTCTATAACTATTATACTCTATTTTACTCCATTATATTTTCTATAACTCTATTATACTCTATTGTACTCCATTATATTTTCTATAACTCTATTATACTCTATTGTACTCCATTATATTTTCTGTAACTCTATTATACTCTGTTTTACTCTATTGTACTCCATTATATTTTCTGTAACTCTATTATACTCTATTTACTCTATTGTACTCCATTATATTTTCTATAACTCTATTATACTCTATTTTACTCTATTGTACTCCATTATATTTTCTATAACTCTATTATACTCTATTTTACTCCATTATATTTTCTATAACTCTATTATACTCTATTGTACTCCATTATATTTTCAATAACTCTACTATACTCTATTGTACTCCATTATATTTTCTATAACTCTATTATACTCTGTTTTACTCTATTGTACTCCATTATATTTTCTATAACTCTATTGTACTCTATTGTACTCCATTATATTTTCTATAACTCTATTATACTCTATTTTACTCCATTATATTTTCTATAACTATTATACTCTATTTTACTCCATTATATTTTCTATAACTCTATTATACTCTATTGTACTCCATTATATTTTCTATAACTCTATTATACTCTATTTTACTCCATTATATTTTCTATAACTCTATTATACTCTATTGTACTCCATTATATTTTCTGTAACTCTATTATACTCTGTTTTACTCTATTGTACTCCATTATATTTTCTGTAACTCTATTATACTCTATTTTACTCTATTGTACTCCATTATATTTTCTATAACTCTATTATACTCTATTTTACTCTATTGTACTCCATTATATTTTCTATAACTCTATTATACTCTATTTACTCCATTATATTTTCTATAACTCTATTATACTCTGTTTTACTCTATTGTACTCCATTATATTTTCTGTAACTCTATTATACTCTATTTGACTCTGTTCCACTCAGCTGTTTATACTGTTTGCTCAACTCTATTATACTCTTTTCTAATCTTCTCTATTATACTCACTATTACTCTATTGTACTTTCTATTACTCTATTCTACTGCACTATACTTCTTATTACTTTATTATACTCTGTATTATTCTGTTATACACTGTTCTACCCCATTATACTTTCCATTACTCTATTCTACCCTTTTACACTCTATTCTACTCTGTGGTACTCTACTCTGTTCCCTACTGTACTCCAGAACCCACCGGCAGCACCAGCGTGACTCTGTGAGCGGTTGTTTATGAGGCCAGGGCAGACAGAACGGAAGGAACGCGTCCTGTTTAATGCCCATGTGAAAGGACTGCTGAAGGGTACAACTGAAGGGTACAATGAGGGTCATGTGATCTTTTGTGCTCTGACTCGCTTAGACTGGTTAGAGGAGAGCTCCTGCTGTGTGACTCACCGAGAACGACTTCCCAACACAACAGCACCAACCACTAACATCATCACCCTCGACCTGCTGGTGTGACACAATCGACCGTTTTATATCATTAACGCCGCTAAACACTTTCAACATTTTTACACAACCATCATGCAACATCATCTTACAGAAGTTACAATATTCTCAAAATGTTGCTCCACGTTCATCTTTCTATAGATTAAAGAACAGATTTTTTTCTTTTCACAGCTTTTAGATTCATTTTAGTATAATTTAATTTTATCATTATTATATTATTTGTCCTCTGAGCACATAAAGCAGCGAGCAGGACGTGACCCTGACGAAGTAAAGACAACTATCATCCTGATCCAGCTCGGTTTCTAACAGGATCTGAGTGATAAACCTCTCCCAGCCTGCAGGGTGTGTGTGTGTGTCTTTTTTTTTTGTGTGTGTGTGTGTGTGTGTGGCCAGATCAGATCAGCCTCCATCTTTATCTTACACTCCACTCTCTGGAGAAAGTTCTTCTGAACATTATCTCTGACACAGAGAGGCTTCAGGAAACAGCTGGGCATCCTGTGAAGCACTGAGCTGCAACGCTGCATTCAGCTCCAGCTGGAATCCTCCAACCTCACGCTGGGAAGAACCTGAGAAACTTCATGGGGAATTTGGGGAAGGTGTCATAAACCATGAGTTCAGCACAGATGTGTCATCTCAGAACTACTCACCCAAATGCTGTAGATACTGAATCAAATGCTCTAGGTTCTGAATCAAATGTTGTAACTACTCACTCAAATGTTCTAGGTACTGAATCGAATACTGTAGAGATTGACTCAAAATGCTGTAGGTACTGAATCAAATGGAGTAGCTACTGAATCAAATGGAGTAGCTACTGAATCAAATGAGTAGCTACTGAATCCCAAAGCTGTAGATACTGAATCGAATGCTCTAGGTTCTGAATCAAATGTTGTAACTACTCACTCAAATGCTTTTAGGTACTTGAATCGGGGAATTACCTGGGGAGGAGAAAAATTGGGGGCTCAAAATGCTGTAGGTACTGAAAAATCAAATTTTGGAGTAAAACTTTTCTGAAATCAAATGGAAGTTTGGCTAACTGAAATCAAATGCTGGGAGGTACTTGGGGAATCAAATGCTGTAGGTACTGAATCAAAATGCCCGTAAAGGGTTCTGAATCAAAAATGCTGTTTGGTTCTGAATCAAATGTTGTAACTACTCACTCAAATGCTCTAGGTACTGAATCGAATGCTGTAGCTCCTGAATCGAATACTGTAGAGATTGACTCAAATGCTGTAGGTACTGAATCAAATGGAGTAGGTACTGAATCAAATGGAGTAGCTACTGAATCAAATGGAGTAGCTACTGAATTGAATGCTGTAGGTACTGAATCAAATGCTGTAGGTACTGAATCAGATGCTGTAGATACTGAATCAAATGCTCTAGGTTCTGAATCAAAAATGTTGTAGGTACTGTATCGAATGCTGCAGGTACTGTATCGAATGGTGTCGAGGTACTGACAGCAATTTCAGATGCATGCATCTGAGTGTAATGGACATGAAACCCTTTAAAAAGGCAAATTATCCCCCCCCCCACACACACACACACACACACACACACACAGGTGATGACGATGATGATGATGGTAGCCTGTGGTGAATTTCCTCTCAAGCTGACATGCAAATCTTTCGTATGAAAAGCCCGTTTTTATCCGTCTATGCAAATCAGCTGAGTGATTCTTTAAACATGTGGCTCTCCACACAGCAGAAACATGATTGAAAAGCAAACAAAAGATATAAAAGTCCTTCAGGAAACAGAGCTGGAATTTCTACATTTTCCTGGGACAATCGATCCTGTGACGTGATGAGAAGGGAAAAGGAGGTTCCGTGAAATGTGACTCATTTTTCTGGATGTAGAGCAGTAACAAAGCAGACATCATTAAGGAGCTTCCTGCTCAGCACTGAGCCCTGAAAACACTGGGATGATGATTATAACAATGTAATAAAGCGATAAACTATATCAGGAGGATTCCAATGGATTTGATCATTTATTTGAATTTTATTAAAAGGGCTCTCTGATTGGTCGTGGTGTGAATTAGTTTTCTAGAACAGCAGCTCTGACCGAAGCGCAGGTTTATATCAATACAATCGCCGTTTCTATAGCAACAGCTCATTCACAGGTCATTCACTAATAAACAGATTACAAAAAGTGTGTGTAAATCACCGATAAAGAGACTTTTATTTATACAAGATGTATGGAAGGAGTCTCCAGTGTCGGAGGTAAAGCCATAACTTGAAGTTTTCAGTCATCTCTGGGACAGAGGAGTTTGTACTTCCGTGTGGTTTCCATGGCAACACAACAAGCAAGTCTTCACAGAGAGCATAAAGAGAGGCTGGTGAGGGAACGAGTGTTTATAGCTGCTATAATGTAAGCGAAAACAACTAATTAAAATTATTTCAATCCTGTTTCATCAAAAACTCTGGCAGAATGTTGAGGAATTGTTGTTGTGTGCATGCACACTACTTTCTCACTAGAAGAATTAAAGGATCTGCTGAAATGTCATCACTTAGGTTGGACCGGATTACAGAGGTGCAGCTCTGTGTATTCCTGCATTCCTACTATCAGTTAAAAATGCAACAAACAAAAGGGGGCGTGGCCTTCTTAAAGCTAACACTTTTTTTCCCCTTCTATTAAAGTGGAACTTTTTGTCGAACACCGAATCGTTTCGTCCGACGAAAGTTAGACAGAAAATCCCTGCAACTGGAACAGATCCGTGAAGCCGAAGCAGAGCGGAGTTTCGAGTTTCCTCTTCTCAAACACACACGATTCAGCTTTAACGATGAATTATTGAGTGAGGTGTGAGGTCACCTCGGCACCTAACGCCACCCTGACGTCTGGTCAGTGGAAAAGCTTACTGTGGAATTAAATAGTGAGGGATCAGGTTGGGTGTGATGACCACGCCATTGATACGCATCTTAATCACGTCAGATCTTTCAGTGTGTTCTTCCTGAGATTCTGCACGACTCGATACACAGCAGGAGGAGGAGCAAGAGATCCTTTCATCTTTAATCTGAACTGAGACGACAAAACTGTGAACACACCAGCAAAGATCAGGGCCACACAGGAAGTGATGTCACTACACTGTCTACTACTATACACAGAGAGAGAGAGAGAGAGAGAGACAGAGACAGAGAGAGAGAGAGAGAGAGAGAGAGAGAGAGAGAGAGAGAGAGAGAGAGGACCGTTGAAGGAGGCGAGAAAAAAGAAGTGTTAGAAAGAAAGTGAGAGAGAGGGAGCAAAAACTGAGAGAGAGAGAGAGAGAGAGAGAGAGAGAGAGAGAGAGAGAGAGAGAAGAGCAGTGGGTGGAAGGAAGAAATAAAGACAGAGGTAGAAAGAAATAAAGTGAGAGAGAGAGAGAGAGAGAGAGAGAAGAGAGAGAGAGAGAGAGAGAGAGAGAGAGAGAGAGAGGACCGTTGAAGGAGGCGAGAAAAAAGAAGTGTTAGAAAGAAAGTGAGAGAGAGGGAGCAAAAACTGAGAGAGAGAGAGAGAGAGAGAGAGAGAGAGAGAGAGAGAGAGAGAGAGAGAGAGAGAGAGGTGGGGTAGGAAATAGAGCAAGTAGGCCAAAAAAAAAGTAAGAAAAGAAAGGGGGAAGGAAGACAGAGAGGTATAGAAAGCAGGAGTGAATAAGTGAATGAGGAAGAAAGGAGAGAAAGAAAGAGCAAGATAAAGAAAAACAAGATTTAATGAAGAAAGGAAAGAAGAGACGTATAAGAGAGATAGAGAACGCAAGAGATAAAAAGCAAAAGGACAGAAAGAAGAAAATAAAGATAGAAATAAAGAGCAAGAGTATAGAAAGAAGAAGAAGATAGCTAGACATGAGGTGATGTAATTGTGAAGTGGGCGGGGCTTAGAGACTTCTTGCTAAGTTTCAAGTAGATGAAAATGAAAAGCAGGGCATTTTCCGTCGAGACGAATTTGATTAGATCTGAACTTAAAGGAGACGCTTTAAAAACGACAGAACTGATTTCTCTTTACTTTACACCTGATCTGATTAAATTAAAGGTTAAGATCATCTGCTGTTCTGTGGAACTTGAGGAAAAGATGTCCTTCAGAAACACGGGGACACAAAGCGTCGAGGTCTTCACCTTTCACTTCAGCGCCAGTTCTTCAGATTCTCAGCAAGTTAAAGTTACAGAAAGCAGGAGGCGAGTAAATAAAGCCCCAGGCTGCAGATCCTCCCCCCCTCTGCGTCTGCAGATGGTTCGCTCCGGTGTGACCTCATTCAGATCAGGTCTCTGTTCGTAGAGATGATGATGATGATGATGATGATGATAAAAAGTCTCAGTTTTGTCTTTGGAGTTTAAATTGAACCTGAAGTGATCGAGCGAATGTGAGCCGAGCCGAGCCGAGCCGAACCGCCGAGTCGGACCTCTGTCTTCGTCTGGATCGGATGTGACGTCTGGGTTAGGGTTAATGATGATCCAGAACAAAATGTTTTGATTAAATCGAGTGTTTCTTCAATGTTTGCTGCGATGTCTTTTTGTCTGTAACGCTTTTAGCTTCCTGCCCTGTTTGCTTTCCTATTTCTACTCTTTCCTGAGGAGGACGTTAAAAATAAAAACGTGTCATTTTGGGTCACGTCATGTCAGGCTGCTGGGCAGTGTGTAAACACGGTGTTCAGGTGTGAACAGACTGGCATTTCAGGAGCGAGTGGTCGCCGTGGTGTTAGCCAGGCCGTGCCCAGTCACACGGTTGCTATTAAAAGCACAGCACAGCGAGCGCTCGTCTCCTGAAGCGCAGAACCGACGGGTCCAGATGGTTCTTCATCTGCAGGTTCAGCAGCACCAGGAGCGGGTCCGATATCTTTAATCCACTCCTGAGCCTCAGAGCCGAGACGGTAAAACTGACCCCAGGTCAGAGAGGAGGGAGAAGAGAGAGACGCAGCGACACAGTCAGGGACAAAGCCAGAGATCAGGGCCACACAGGAAGTGATGTCACTGCTCTTATAGGTGAAGAGCAAGAAGAGGAAAAGAGAGAAAGAAAGGGGGGGAGAACAAAAAGAAGGGAAAGAAGGGAAAGAAAGAAAGAAAGAAAGAAAGAGACAGAGACAGAGAGAGCGAGAGAGAGCAAGAGAACGAGAGAGAGCAAGAGAACAAGAGAGAGAGAGAGAGAGGGAGAGAGAATGAGAGAGGGAGAGGGAGAGAGAGAGAGAGAGAGGGAGGGAGAGAGACAGACAGACAGATGAGTGTGTTTGTGAATGATGTGTATGAGGTGTGTGAGGTGTGTGTGAGGTGCGTGTGTAAGGTGCGTGTGTAAGGTGCGTGTGTGTGAGGTGTGTGTGTGTGAGGTGTGTGTGTGAGGTGCGTGTGTGAGGTGCGTGTGTGTAAGGTGTGTGTGTAAGGTGCGTGTGTGTGAGGTGTGTGTGTGTGAGGTGTGTGAGGTGCGCGTATAAGGTGTGTGTGTGAAGTGTGTGTGTGAGTTTGATTAAAGCTCCTCTGCGTTTATATGAAAAACAGACTGAAGAACACACTGGGGTCTGAAACAGGAAGTCCATGTGGACATTAGCAGCTGTTAACACATCTAATCCATCTCTCTGGGTGGAGTGTGTGTGTGTGTGTGTGTGTGTGTGTGTGTGTGTGTGTGTGTGTGTGTGTGTTTCAGCTCAGGGAGGAGATCAGACCAAAAAACACACCCCAGGAAAACTTAAAGCTTAGAAACAACGCCCAGAAACTACCAGCTGACTGAAGTGACATCATCCTGTTATCTCCACATGGCCTGCATACCACAGAGCGTGCACACACACACACACACACACACACACACACACACACACACACACACACTGTTCCCGAGGATCATTTTACACACACTCTCCATTGTTCTTAGTATGAGTTCTGAAAGGTTTTCTGACTTACTTGGTTTCTATAGCAACAGCTCCACAGGTTTTCTGTCGTTAGAATAGTCTTTGTTTAACAGCTAGGGAAGGAGTCTCCAGTGTTAGAGGTAACAAGGATCTCCAACATTTCTACGGCAACAAGACAAGATGGAGCTCATTTTAGGTATGTTCACTGTAACTGTAAACGGATAGAAACTGCTCTGTAACTAAAATAAGTTGTAAACAAATCACAGTAGTCCAAAAGTCTGGAAAACTTTACAGAAGCACTCCACTAAGCTAACCTGTGCTTTATTTAATAATTTATTGTCTTTGTAAAACACACACACACACACACACACACACACACACACACACGTGTGAGCGGATCGATGCTGTGGATCACAACACGCTTTTGTTTACTGTGTCGAACACGAGCTGATCGCTGAAGATGAATTGTTTTGTGGCCTCGTGGCGAGATTCCACATGATCCTGTTACACATCCGAGTGTATTCCCAGAGCGCACACACACACACACACACCGTCCTTAAATGACATGCTCTACTCAACAATCCGTCTCTTTTTTCTCGAGCACTCAGTTAGTGAGGTTCTGCTGCTCATCATCATCATCCTGGTCTCTCTGGGGTGCAAAAGTTTGTACACCCCATGTGTCAATCTACAGCATACTGCTGCCTTCATCATTATCATCACCATCATCATCATCATCATCATCACACACACATCCCTCAGATTATCATTTAAAGACCACGCCGTGTTTACTTACGGCATGTTAGCGTGATACACCGACTAGATCTCAGAGTTAGCAGGCCGCTTCACATGGCAGCGTAACACCATCTTATTCAATAACGTACTTTATTTAATGCTCCGTTTCATCGCTCAATAAAGAAGCTAGCTACCTGTTTGTGTTTATCTGCTTTAAGTGAGAACCCTTGATATATATTACGCCCTATTTATGTCACGAACAGACAGCTAGCTATCTGACTCTGTGAGCTCCAGGATTAAAACGACTGTCAGCACATTTAACTTATTTGTTATGACACCAGAGAAACCACAGAAACTAACCCACAGGCTAATTTACAGCGCTAGTTACAGTCTAGTCACTCTGCTCACCGTCGCTAAACTTTTGTCTTGGGGTTAGAGCGGAACACATTGCTAGTATGTTAACAAACATCACCACATATTTTTAGTCATACAGCAGCTTTGAAAGCTGAGTTTTGTGACACACACCTGGCAACCCTGCCGCTGAATATGCGGAGTGTGAGAGTGTTGTGACGTCACATAAACGTATTATCACACAAATACTCTTATTTGCCTTGAGATTAATCGTTTATTCGCTAAGGAGCACACACACACATGCACACACACACACACACACACACCACACACGCACACACGGAGTTTTCATGACGTACACGTGTTAGTGTAAAACATAAACAATGTAACACACATACACACACACACACACACGTTTATAAAAAGCCGTCGATAGGAGGCGCCAAATACAACATCCTTCAGGACGCTTTGTTCCTCTCTTAGAAAACACACAAATACACACACTTACACACACTTTAATCCTTCCTGGAATACCTAACTAATCAGTTAACAATGGCGTGCTCAAGCTCGAACACACACACACACACACACACACACATTCATCATTTCCTTTTGATCACACTGATGGTATTTCCACACACACACACACACACACACACACACACACACACACCGTTACCTCGCTCAGGCTTCATGGTTCCCTCGGTGTCGTCCTCCAGCTCGCCTCGGCTCCGTCCTCCGTCGGCACACTTCAGGCTCTGGCTCTAATGAAACCTCTCAGAGTCTCTCCTCCAAAGCCCTGACCATCCACTGACCATCAGCAGCTCTCCAGCAGACTAATATCAGATCCCACAGTCCCGAAAAATCACTCGTACAAATAAGGATTATGCAAAGAAGTCACCTTGCCCACAGCTGCAGTGTGTGTGTGTATGTGTGTCCATCTCTTCATGCCCATGCCAACACCACTTTAAACCTTGATTGAAGCACTAGCACCAAGATCTGACCAAATACACACACACACACACACACACACACACACACACACACACACGCGTGAGCTATGAACCATCCCAAGCCTCCATAGCACCCTGACACCCCTTAGACACACAGACAGACAGACAGACACACACACACACACACACACACACACAGAGCTGCAGCAAAGCCTCAATGTCTTCACTGCGACTCTAATTCTCCATCAACACGCCATTTTTTCATCACATGTGTGTTTATCCGGCCATGTCAGCTGTCCCAAACACCATCTTCCTCTTCCAAGCAAAGCTCTAGTCACTAATCACAACTAGGTTAACTAAGTTAAACCCGCTGAACAACCAGGCTAGTTCCGCGACCTGCTAACTAAACGCGCAGGAAGCATCCCAACTAACGATTAAACTGTGTTAATAAAGCCGCTACACCGCCATGAAGCGTTATAATCTTCATAATAACGATAACGATCACGGACGATCAGCTGACGCAAACCTCCCGTTCCTCTACTTCTCCAGAGCGGCTTGTCAAAACATTAAGAGCCTGGCCATCAGGTCACATGACCGCCCCTAAGCCCCAGAACTCCGCCCCCTGTCGCCACTTCCTGTTCCGCTTCCTGCGCTGCAGGAAAAATAAAATATTAATAATAATAATTTAAACATCCTAATATATATATATATGTATATTTCATTTGACAGAAACACTCACGCAAAGCATTTTATATGATAGTTCTTTCTATTATTTAGTTTGATTGTTTAATAATTTATTCGTTATTAAATCGTACATCAGGAACATTTTACAGCAGAGTCGATTCAAATAGAGACGGGCTGTTTTTAGGTCTCGAAACTCTTCGTAATCAGTTCTGGCCATTTATTAGCTCCAGGCTCTAAATAAATGATTGATTCATCAACACGAAACACGGCAAGCATACAACTAAAAATAGGATAGCATGATATTGATGCACGCACACACACACACACACACACACACACACAAGAGCAAAGTATCTTGAGACAAATCAAAATGTTCATTTTTCAGAATGCACACATTCTTACAGACACTGTTATTTGCAGTGAAAGTGAATAATGACTCTTTGAGCCGACTCTTTAGGTCAACCGATTAGAGCCGACTCGAATATTTTTTTTAATCATAGTTGTACACAATGCTATTATTCTAGCTATAAAATATTATTAATTAAAAAAAAAAAAGAATGCAGAAATGCTTATCGTATTTGTCTTTGCACATTTGCGGTGTTTTGCTGATTTAAGTAGATTTTATAACATGCGAAGCAAAGTAATGATGTTGTGTTAATTAGGAGTAAGGTGAGATTTTATGAGTAATTACAGTCGTAGTTAGCTAAAGAAGAACGACCTCTGGTCAGATTTATTCAAAGTTTGTCCGGTTTCGAACAACAAAACAAAACAAAAACGAGTCGCTTGTGAGCCGAAAGAGTCGACTCTTCCGCCTGAGCTGAGCCAAATGATCTGACTCTGACTCTTAAAAGAGCCGGATTCACTTCGCTTTAAATAACTCAGAAAGCAGAATTCTACAAACGTGTAATTAGGGTATAATTTGGTGTGTGTGAGTATCAGTTTATAAGACAGTATTTATTTTTTTTCGTTAAGGACACAGCCACAGAGCTCTTTAGGCTTTCTTTGCGCCTCGCGTACCCCTGTTACCATGGCAACACTCTCCAAAGCTTTTGTGTTACTGCTACTGTAAATGATCACTAATGTCACAAGTGAAGAAAAAGTAAATCTAAGTTCTGTTTCTTAACAGAAATGTTAAATGCTTTACTAGTCCTCTGTATAAGATTAAATAACTATTTGATTTGCTTATATCTAAGAACACTAACCTTTGAGATATTATATTAATGATATACATTATGATGTAGTGAAATCATCTGCACAGTAAAGGTGGAATGTCGTTGATTGAATAAAACTACAGAAAACCATTTCACAAATTCATTCACGCATGAAGAACACACAGAACAGTACTTTAGCTCGTGTATAAGCGGAAACGTAAGGAACAGCGCCATCTAGTGGGGCATTGTAAACAAAGTGGCGCTGCAATCTATTAATATGGACCTTGCTGCCATCTAGTGGCGATTTATGAGTATTACACCTCAACTTGAAATGGTAGACATAGCAAAAACAAACAAACAAACCAAAAAAACTAAACTAAATAATACTACACCAGCCCTGTGTGAAACCAGCCCTGTTAGTATCCATCATATATATATATATATATATATATATATATATATATATATATATATATATATATATATATATATATATATATATATATAGATGACTGGATCAGAGCATCTCCAAAAGCTCTTGTGGGGTTTTGCCGGTCTGCAGTGGTCAGTATCTATCATAAGTATCTATTTACACTAGTGGAGTCCATGCCTCGATGGGTTAGGGCTGTTTTGGCAGCAAAATGGGGACCAACACAATATATATATATATATACATATATATTTATTCATTTATTTATTTATTTTTATATGCTGTCTAGTTGTACATTAAGTTAAATGAAGATTCATTACACACGCTTCAGTATCATTCATTCTGCAGTGTAAAGTTTAATACATTTTAACATTATTCCATTTTCTTGAGGTCCTTTGTCCACTTATGATATCATTTGCAGATTTATGTAAATCAGTGGATTAAAAAGAGAAGAATTTCAATAAATCAGAAATTTATTTATTTATTTATTTATTTGTTTATTTATGTAATTTTTTTTACAAAACAAGTGGCGCTGTTCCCTTATTTATATTCGCTCTGCCGCCACCTAGTGGTCATTCTCAGTATTACACTATACAACGAATCATGCGGAAATGCACTTTAGACTCATATTTTATTCAAAGGAGCAAGAAATGATGGTCTGAAATGATTGACCTATTTTCAGATACGTGATTATAAGCTGATGAGTTAAATCTGGTGTGTTAGATTAGGAAAATCACTAAACTGCGTATAATAATCATCACAGGACTCGCAGGTATAGATTGAACAACAGACTGAATGAATGACTCTTGAATGACTGATAACTTTTTACATTTAGACATGGCTGCTGTTGTTTATTTTGTGACTTTATTTACCTTTTAGCCTTCTAGTGGTCATTATATATTTACAAATATATAATGATTCTGTCATGTTTCCAAAATGGAGTCTCTCTTCCCTATAGAATGAAAATACCATCATTCATTTAGCTCGAACATTGGATGGATTGTGGAACATGTGTGAACATGGATTGTGTAGAGTGATTCTGCCCAGTGTATTGCTTTACACCGGGGCAAAATGTTCAGTGTTGGTCTCATCAACCTCGGAGAACCTTTTCCCACATATTCCCTGAATCTCCGGTATGTTTTTCAGCCAACTCTAAACAGGATTTTATTAGTCTGCTGTGAACAGCTTCCAGACATTTAAGAGTTCCTCTTGGTTCCTCTCTTTACCTGGTCACTTGGTGGATGACGTCCTGGTCACTTGGTGGATGACGTCCTGGTCACTTGGTGGATGATATCCTCTAGGTGGAGTCAGGATGTTTACAGTTTGTGATATTGTTTATTTAGATATGGTCTTTAATAATAATTAATTTATAATAGCTCAAGTGATCTTGAGCTACTCTGTTGATCTGACTGATTTCAGCTTCAACAGCAGTCTGCATCACCACAGTGCTGAGGTTCAAGAATGTGAACACTTACACAAAGAGCTGCACATTCACTTCACCATGTATACCGAGTGCTAGGTGAGTGAATAACGCTGATGATCTCCTCATCATGGCACCTGTTAGTGGGTGGGATATATTCGGCAGCAAGTGAACATTTTGTCCTCAAAGTTGATGTGTTAGAAGCAGGAAAAATGGACAAGCGTAAGGATTTGAGCAAGTTTGACGAAGGGCCAAATTGTGATGGCTAGACCACTGGATCAGAGCATCTCCAAAACTGCAGCTCTTGTGGGGTGTTCCCGGTCTGCAGTGGTCAGTATCTATCAAAGTGGTCCAAGGAAGGAACAGTGGTGAACCGGCGACAGGGTCATGGGCGGCTAAGGCCCGAAGGCTGGCCCGTGTGGTCTGATCCAACAGATGAGTCACTGTTTCTCAAATTGCTGAAGAAGTTAATGCTGGTTCTGATAGAAAGGTGTCAGAATACACAGTGCAGGATGGGTCAGGGCTGTTTTGGCAGCAAAAGAGGGACCAACACAATATTACACAGGTGGTCATAGTGTTACGCCTGACCGGTGTATATTTGTAAACATTTTGGACAGTTATGCACACTAACAAGTGATCTAGAAGAGTGGTTATCCGCATGCATATTGACACAGAGCCCGAGTAAGTAATAAAGACAGACAGAATAAAATCGAGTCTGCTCTTTGCAGTGCTGGAAAACCCAACTGTTTTTATTTTCTACATTTTTTGTGACTACAGAAATGCTGAAACATTTCAACACTGAAAAAAAGCATGATGACATCATCACTTGCTTCTGTTTTTTTTTCTCTTTTTTTTCTTGCTTAGCAAACACAGTAGATGATATTGCACGGCAGAGGAAGAGAGAGAGAGAGAGAGAGAGAGAGAGAGAGAGAGAGACAAGAAAGTAAGAGTACATTGTTAATTAACGCAAACCGTGAGGCGTTACAGAAACACAAGCGGAGAAAGACGCCTAGCGCGTCGCTCCTGATTTTTTTCTTTTCTTTACCAGACACAGAATAGATAAAAAGCACAGAAGATGAAGCGCAGACGCATAAAAAACATAAAACTGCGTGACACAACAAGTGCTCAGCTAGTAAACTGGAACCGTTCGCAGTTCGAGCCACTGCTTTGGGGGAAAAAAAGAAAGAAAAAGAAGTTTTTCTCTAAACATGATCATCGCTCGAAGAAGAAGAAGAAGAAGAAGAAGAAGAAGAAGAAGAAGAAGAAGAAGAAGAAGAAGCCGAAGAACAAGAAGAAGAAGAAGAAGAAGAACAAGGAGAAGAAGAAGAAGTAGAAGAAGAAGAAGAAGAACAAGGAGAAGAAGAAGAAGAAGAAGAAGAAGAAGAAGAAGAAGAAGAAGAAGAAGAAGATACAAAAAGAAGAAGAAGAACAAGAACAAGAACAAGAAGAAGAAGAAGAAGAAGAAGAAGAAGAAGAACAAGGAGAAGAAGAAGAAGAAGAAGAAGAAGAAGAAGAAGAAGATACAAAAAGAAGAAGAAGAAGAAGAAGAAGAACAAGTAGATAGAAAAAGAAGAAGAAGAAGAAGAAGAAGAAGATAGAAGAAGAAGAAGAAGAAGAAGAAGAAGAAGAAGAAGAAGAAGAAGAAGAACAAGTAGATAGAAAAAGAAGAAGAAGAAGAAGAAGAAGAAGATAGAAGAAGAAGAAGAAGAAGAAGAACAAGTAGATAGAAAAAGAAGAAGAAGAAGAAGATAGAAGAAGAAGAAGAAGAAGGATTCCAAACAAGAAAAACAGACAGAAAGGAAGAAAATGAAATCATGATTTTTTGTGTCTTTTCCAGATGATTGTCATAGGCGCTCGAAATATTGTAGGGCACACACAGAGCCGGGCCTTCGCATCAAACAGGAACTACTTTTCCACGACAACCAACTGGGACGAGGGCAAAAAAATAATCAGAGCGATCCTGATCTTCACACACCATCAGATACTGCCATGTTTATAAACGAGATTCCCAAATCCTCACACACACACACACACACACACACACACACACACACACACACACACACACACACCAGATATCTTAATATTCATGTCTCACGTACAACATCATGCTCTTGAGTTCACGTCATTCCAGATGTTTCATGAGATAACATATGGAGATATCGCAACATTCGTGTCCGTTAATAAAATCGCGGAATTCGCGGATATCCTCACACACCGAGACGCAGACACGACACTCTGGGGGTCATTAGGTTGGAGGATTTTTACAGAGAGAGGGATGAATGGGTTACAACACACACACACACACACACACACACACACACGCAACGTTCCCTGTGTGCTCTGTCTTTTACTCTCTTCCTCTTGAGCATCTCGGGCTATGAACTAAAAACTAAATCCAACAGCTGCAATCAAGATTCCTGGGATAACGGAGTGAGAATCTGGGGCAAAGTGTGTGTGTGTGTGTGTGTGTGTGTGTGAGTTGGGTGAAGGTGATTGCACAATATAGAATGCGACAAAATCAATAATACTGCCGCATTATAGCACAATTCCCACCAGAAAGGAATTCTGCTGTGTTGAATTCTGATTGGTCGATGTTACTTCAAGGGGGCGGGGTTTGCGCTTCGTTTGTGATTGTGCATGGCATTGATTCTGTTGGCTTAAATTTGTGGTCAGATGATTCGAAAAAAATAAACGTTTTCAGCTCCGCCCATTTCCTCATGTTATGTTGATGCTACACAGAAGTCCACATACCTGCTATGTCTAGGTACGGAAATCACTAGTTACGCAAAAATGAGAAAATTTAGACTGAAACATTTGAGTTTTTTTTTAAGGAGGCGGAGCTAAGGGTATCGCTACATGCATGTGAATAGGGTGCGGGGCCTAAAAGTTGCAAACAAACTCTGGGTGCAACTATAAACACTGACAAGCAAAATAATCTGTTTACAAAATTCACTACAATTCCTTATTACTGAAGTCACAGCACTGTGACACGCGGAGTCTTGTGGGAATCTGACGTAGGTAATAATACCACAGGGGTAATAAACCGAGCTGCCGAGGATTGTGGGGTATAACCGTTCTGAAAAGTTACCCACTTCTGACATTTTTCTGCAGTTGTAATCATTTTATAATCTTAAAGATGCCTCAAAACACTGTGATTAATAATCAGTAATAACATGGCCATGCATGGCTACATATGGATTTGATTCGTTTCTTCGTTACAGGCTTTTTTTCCGGTCCTGAAATAAGCTCCGCCCCCAACTGAAACAGAACTGCTTTCCTCTTTTTTTTCTAAAGGGCAGTTCAGTGTGCGTATGTTCATACAGCTCAATAAACTGACCGGATCTTTCTTTTTTTTTTTCATTACAGTTGCTCAACCTTAACCTCACAGACTGCGGTAAAACTTACGAACCGCACCTTTAATGGACTTTTTCAGATATTAAGTCTAATTGTGTTGCTGCTCTAATGTGAGGCCTGCTACAGGATACAGGATTAAACTGTCAATCAAACCCACAGCTCCTCCCTGCTTTGTTGTCTAGGCCCCGCCCCCTATGTGCCTCGGATTGTACATTCCCACCACCGTTTCTACACACACACAATGCAAGTGCTTTTTCACTAGACTGAGATCTAAGTGTAAATCAATCGTGTGCAGTGTGAATAAAGGACAAATGAAAGCGGTGTCGTGTCCCAGGGCATGTCCTGTGTGTGTGTGTGTGTGTGTGTGTCTGAGGGAGATGTGTTTCTGGCAGTGTTTTGATTGCAGAACCGTGCGCCGCGTCCACGCTTCCCTCAGAAGAACTTAAAACCAAACCCTCGTTTTTCTGCTTTTGTTTGTTTGTTTTCTTTTTTTGTTTTCTCAAAAAACCCCTACTATGTACAAATCTATATTTTCCACAAATACTTAAATGAAAACAGACTCAAAGCGGTACAAAATGAAATGGAACGAAATCACACAACCGAGAAAAGAGGAAAATATAGAAACACATACAAACACGGCGTCACAGCAGTTGTTTTTTTTTACCCTGTAAAAAAGAATAGCCTTCATCATCATCATCATCCTCATCATCATCCTCATCGTAATCGCACATAGCATAACACAACTTTTAATCAAAAAATACGTTTCTCTTTTCCTTCCTGCAAGCTCGGAAAACTTGCCCTCGGTGAGCGAAAGAACACAGCACTTTTTAAGCCGAACGTCAAAAATAAATAAAGATATTTTTTTTACGAATGAAAAAGTTCGCAAAATAATCGAGTTTCTGCCTCAAACACTTAGATTCTCTATACAACACAACTGTAAGCTTTTATTAGAATGAGGTATTCTGAGACATTTGGTAAAAACACGTACACGGCCCGATACGGTGGACACGCCTACCAGCAAAAGGGGCGGGGCTAGTGGTCGATTAGTGTCAGGGAGGGGCTTAATAAGGGGAAAGAGGAGGAGCTTTGGTTCATCAGCAAAAGAGATGGAGAAAGGGAGAAGGTATGTTTTTGTTGCATGGCTGCACTGGTGAAAAGCACCACAGAGAGAGAGAGAGAGAGAGAGAGAGAGAGAGAGAGAGAGAGAGAGAGAGAGACTCTGTTCATCTTCATCAGTGGCCTTTCTAGAGGCTGAGGTATTTTAAGAGTACGAGGAGAGAGAGAGAGAGAGTGAGAGTGAGAGAGGTTAACGACGGTTTAACACTTTGGTTCAAGCAAGGCACTCGTCCTGTGAGTTTTTTAATCAAAGTCGCACGAGCACGGATGGAAAAGAGAGCACGCAGAATGAAGGAGAGAGAGAGAGAGAGGGGGGGGAGAGAGAGGAAAGGATAGGAGAGGAGGCTGGGCGATCATCACACCGTCCATTTTATCCACCACATCATTAAAGAAGGCCGTGCAAAAGAGAGGGAAAAAAAGAGAAAGAAATAAAAGAAAGATCTTTGGTATTCTTTGGTATCATTAACGTGATAGAAATCACTAATGAAAACTGAGTGAGGTAGCATCTTTGGTTCGCACTAAAAATATAAGCAGGTCTGAAGATATTTTCGTCTTTTTCTACACCAGGAAGCAGCGTCTCTTCCAGTCGGCAAATGGAATACTCATAAATAATTACCCAATTTATAGATAGAACTTTTTTTTTGGTAAAGCTAACCACACCACACCACAAGTGACCAGTAACAACCAGGCCAGAAATCTCGTGACTGCTGGAGTGGACCGAATGCTTCCTCCAGGAGGAAGGTGAAGCTTGTAGTGCTTTCTCCCCAACCGGGTAATGCATAGAGTTATTCTGCTAATCCAAAAACATCAGCGTAAACCAGGGCTTAGAAGGTTTGATTCAGATGCTGCTATAACAGGACGGTGCGCGTGTGTGTGTGTGTGTGTGTGTGTGCTGTTAGAAGGAGGTAGAATCCTACAAGTCGACATTTTCTATGAATTCTTCCAGCCGGGGATGTTTCAGCTCCCACATGCCCCCTAGTGGATATCATGTGAATAACATCACACCCAGACACCCAGACTCTGGGGCCAAAAAAAAAATCCGGGCCAAACCTTTTTGTTTTTTTGCTTCAAAAGTGTTTCAGATTGTTCAGCGTCACGTCCGTAAACCTAATTTAATCTGAGACATGAAGAAAGAAAATGCAGGCGGAGAGGGAAAAAAAACAGAGGTTTACAATATCATGAATACCGAGACGAATCTAGATGAAGGGATATGAAGCTCCACCCACTTGGATTCTATGCCACAAACATAAAGTGAGAGTAGCTTCAGAAGTGCAGCCTTAAAGAGTGATTATTGTTGTTGTTTTTTTTTTTTTTTTAAACTTTATGGTCTAACAAGACGTTTATTTTTTTTAGCCTTTTATTTATTGTGAAATGAAACATGTGACATATTTCATGCACCATTTTCTAAGCCCCAGATTGTCGCTAAAAATAAAGCTACCTTTAAGCCTCAGAGTACTGTGAGTTTGTCGCTAATGAATAAAGATATAAAAGTTTGCGTGCCGTGTGACACAAAGGTCAAGAGTGGAACCGTGAAACTTTCGAAACGGTGGAATCTGACGTGAGCTGGATGAGAGCACTGGTCAGTCCGGTACGTCAGCGGTCAGTCCCTGCGTGTCGGCGTGATTACTCGTGGGTGGAGTTGCGTCCCTCTCGGGCTTACATGCTTCTGATTGGTTGATTACGTTTTCACCGCACGGGTGCTGAAGCTGCCCGATGAGAGTCCATCTTTGGTGTTTAGCTGCTGGCTTTTTTTGATTATTTATTTATTTATTTTTGATCAAAACGTTGAGCAAAGTATTTTAAAGCTAGTGAAGTTTTTTTTCCCTGAACGTACCACGCCACAAAGCGTAGAGAGCGATTGGACAAAATGTGAATGATTTAAGCACGATGATTAATTTTGTTTGATTAGAGCGTAGAAATTTGGAGCGGTCTCTTTAACACACGCTTCTTTGGTTAGGTACTTGATTGATTGCTGCATGTGAAGGTGAAATGGTTCAAAGATAACGACCGAAACGCATCCTAGTTTTCCTGACAGTTAGGAAGAAAGCACTACGAGGAGGATGGCATTCGAGGAAAACCGTGGGAAGATGCTACAGCTTCATGTTTGTTTGGTTTTTTTTTAATCCTCGAACCCTGGAGAATTGTTTTAGTGTTTTTTTTCTTCAGGAATGGGGGAAAGAAATGGGGAAGGTAGGTGAAAAGGGGGCGGGGCTCAAAGCACACGAGTGACATCATCATCATCACACCTGTGCTCGCCTCCGTTTGGACACAGTGCTTTAAACTCGTGAGATGTCACACGCCTCAAATCGTGGAACGTTAAACAAACAAATAAAAAGAAAAAGATTGAAACAATACAAGAACTCCAAGGCGGAGTCAGTGTCCAATCAGCGATGAGAAAGAGTCCAACCAATCACGTGGAGCGAAGATGAGAGGTGTTTGTGTGGGAAGCTGGGGACAGGTGTGTATGATTCGACAGTAACACTTCTTTCTTGCAGACATAAACGAATGAAGTCTTAAATACTCGCTGAAGAAGAAGGAGAAGAAGAAGAAGTCTTTGGTTGTTTTTTCTTTGGATATTATAAATATCAGTATTGTACAAGTCTTAAGGGCAAAAAAACAAAAAAAAAAAAAAAAAAACGCTGTCCAGATGTTCTCTGGCTTAGTTTTTTTTTAGGTTAAAGCTTTTCCACCGAAGGGTTTTTGGGGTGAGTCTGCAGCTGTTACACTTTGGTACAAGTGCTGGAGGAGGAGTTGGCTGAGTTGGAGCCTCCATCATCCAGCCACTTATCGAGACTCCGCCTGCGAGCGTTCATGAAGAAGTTGCTGACGGTGGCGAGCTCCAGGCCCAGCTGCTGAGAGATGGTGATTTGTAACTCTTTGGACGGGCGCTTGTTCTCTTTGAATATTGCATGTAAAGTCCGACGCTGGACGTCGGTGAAAACGAGACGTGGTTTCTTTGAGACGCTTCCGCGCTCGTTCTTCCCGTGTTCCTGCTCCTTCCTTTTGCACGCTGTAAGAAAAGGAGACAAAAATACAGATTGTGTCAGAAATCCATCTGATCATCACATTTCCCTTTACCCCAAAACCTAGCTTAGCATCCAAGACACGTTCACGGTGCTTTAATTATCACACACGCTATGCCACGCCTTCTCATGAGATTGATCGGAAGTGACATCACTACAACCGTTTTTTTTCCCTCTCTGTGATGTCGTTCTTTTGTAGTTCAGTAGCTCTGTTTGAGGAGATGTCACTGCTGGATACAAATTTATTGCACTGCGCTAAACTGGAGGCTATATACTTCTGTTAACTGTTAGCAACATTAGCCTTGTAGGTTCTGTGCAACATTAAGATGGAAACATCACACCAAACACAGATAGATCCTAGATAAAGGGTTAAGGGATAAATTCTACACAGATTATAGAAATGCGGTGTAGTTACGTCCTGTTTGTTTTGCAGGTGTTTGATTATTTTATTTTCCTACTAAACATTTCTGCAGAATTGACTTCTGTATCTTCTTTCTCGTCTATAAATCACCTCTGAGACAAAAAAAAAAGTTTAGATAACAAGTTCATTGTTTTCTCATAACATTTCTCTTTAAAATATGTGCATTTAATGCTGCTTTTCAAAAAAAAAAAGGAAAAAAAAAAACCCCTCTTCCGTTGTCTGTGCTGCAGTACTGGACATGACCACACGGGGGAAGTGCGACTTCAGAGAAAAACCTGCAGCAGCACTGAAACGCAATGAAATGACTTCCAGATACTCCAGGAATAACTCCATTACCTAAAGCTTCATTTTATTTCTCTGAAGCTCAAGATCAAATATTAATTTAATAATATATCTATATTTGTATTGCAAGTTTGTTGTCATTTGGGCTTTTTGTCTGTACTCCCGGGAGTTTCATTGTACGTGGATAACGGTAATAAAACATTCTTTCTATTCTCGGCAGATAAAGAGAATAAAAGACAGGATGAAATGCGAAGACACGAAAAGTGAACACGCTTAGAATAAATGGTAAATAAAATCATCGATCTTTTTTGGTTGTGATTTTTGTTTTTAAATGATTAAGTAGCTGATCGATCGATCGTTTTCTTCTCCGTGTTTTGTGCCTTTCGAGGGTAAAGCATGGAGTTTACACGGAATAGAGTACACACAGTAGAATAAAATGAGTTAAGCTTTATAATTAGACCTTAAAGCGTGTGTTTGTGTGTTTTATTTCTATTAAGAGTGATTAGGAAGCTTAAACAGTCTTTTTTACCTGTTAGAGAATCTACTGGATGTTGAGTAGCGTTAAGACTCATTTCAGGCAAATGACTGGACACTGATTGTGTAACAACAACAACAACAACAACAACAACAATAATAATAATAATAATAATAATAATAATAATAATAGGTTTGTTCATAGAGAACTGTTCTTACATGTAACAGCTGAGAATACTGTACCGTTTTTACAATTAAAAAACGAAATGTCTTAAAATTCCGAATACATAAAAAAAGGAAGTTAAAATATAACGGAGAAACAGGCATAAGAAGATAAAAAGTCCATGAATGGTTCATTAATTGCAAAAATTTTACGTATAAATAAATAAATAAATGTATTTTTAAACGAATCTAATAATTTGA
>JAUCMX010000004.1:2164834-2174834 GCA_033459395.1 Hemibagrus guttatus
GGCTATTAAACAGCACCACTGGAGATTAAACTCATTCCTCATGCTGATCAGGTGACTACATTAGCACATTTCTTATTATTTAATGAAATACATTTTTAATAATAATAATAATGCCCCTGATCATCATCATCATCATCATCATCATCATCATCATCATCAACATCAACATCATTCTGTTCACCTGCAGATCATTGACAGAAAACAGAGAGAAAAAAAAATCTCAGAGGGTCATTTCACAACCTGCTGCTAAAGATCTGCTGGGGATGATAGAGAGAGGGAGAGAGAGAGAGAGAGAGAGAGAGAGAGAGAGGGGAGAGGGAGGGAGAGGGAGAGAGAGAGAGAGAGAGAGAGAGAGGGGGAGAGAGAGAGAGAGGGGGAGAGAGGGGGAGGGGGGAAGGGAGAGGGAGGGAGAGGGAGAGGGAGAGGGAGAAAGAGAGAGAGAGAGAGACAAGAGAAGAGAGAGAGAGAAAAGAGAGAGAGAGAGAGACAAGAGAAAAGAGAGAGAGAAAAAAGAGAGAGAGAGAGAGAAAAAGAGAGAGAGAGAGAGGGGAGAGAGAAAAAAAATGTAAAAAACCCAAATTTTCAACAAATTTATATATGTTTTTTTTATTTATTTATTTTTATTTTATTTTATTTTATTTTTTTTTTTTTTTTTTTGTTTGTTTGTTTGTTTGTTTTTTATTTATTTATCTATTTATTTATTTATTTATTTTTTTATTTTTTTTTTTTTTTAAATTTTTAAAAAATAAATCTCAGAAAGAGCAATAATGATGCTTCATTTTAATGTGCAGTTCAGAATGATCAGAAACAAAGAGCAGTAAACCTTCTAAAATCACTGCTACGAATTTCTGATTAAATTAAAACGAAATAAAAACCTGATTACACAAACAAACAAACAAACAAACAAACAAACGACAAGAGCGACATAATATAAATCGTGTTGAGGATGCCGAAGATAGGGATAGGTGGAGAGAGATGATTCGCTGTGGTGACCCCCGAAGGGAAAAGCTGAAAGAAGAAGAAGAAGAAGAAGAAGAGTTTGTGCCACATAAATAAAAAATTAAGGAGGACGCGCTGCTACTCGACAGAAGACGCATTAAATCACCAGCTCTCCATTTCCTGTAACTCAAAAAATACCAAAAATCACCAGCTCTCCATTTCCTGTAACTCAAAAAATACCAAAAATCACCAGCTCTCCATTTCCTGTAACTCAAAAAATACAAAAAATCACTAGCTCTCCATTTCCTGTAACTCAAAAAATACAAAAAAACACCAGCTCTCCATTTCCTGTAACTCAAAAAATACCAAAAATCACCAGCTCTCCATTTCCTGTAACTCAAAAAATACAAAAAAAACACCAGCTCTCCATTTCCTGTAACTCAAAAAATACCAAAAATCACCAGCTCTCCATTTCCTGTAACTCAAAAAATACAAAAAATCACCAGCTCTCCATTTCCTGTAACTCAAAAAATACAAAAAATCACCAGCTCTCCATTTCCTGTAACTCAAAAAAAAACAAAAAATCACCAGCTCTCCATTTCCTGTAACTCAAAAAATACCAAAAATCACCAGATCACTTTCACATTCACTCTTAATCACCGAACATAACCATGGAAATAAATAAATAAATAAATAAATAAATAAATAAATAAATAAATAAATATTAGTAAGTGTAAACAATCCAAAACAAACCCCCTTTCCTCCATCCACATCTCTCCATGAACAATGAAACAGCCAGAACAGACAGGAAATATAAACAGATGAAACAACACACGTGTAAATAAATAAATAAATAAATAAATAAATAATAATCCTCAGTAAAAGAATTAAAACATGGCGGATGTTTTGGTGGAGAGATGCTGAGCGTGCGCGCTTACTTTATTGATCAACGCAAATAAATGTGGATGATGAAGGTCACCGCAATAATAACTACACTAACACTCTCTCTCTCTATTTCTGCGTGTGTGTGTGTGTGTGTGTGCGTATGTGTGTGTGTGTGAGAGAGAGAGAGAGACAGACGTGTTTATTCAATAATATTTGAACACTGAAACCTATTATCTTTAACTCACAAACACAAATGCAAGCACCTCTCCCTCTCTCTCTCCCTCTCCCTCTCTCTCTCTCCCTCTCTCTCTCTATCTCTCTCCCTCTCTCCCTCTCTCTCTCTCCCTCTCCCTCTCTCCCTCTCTCTATCTCTCTCTATCTCCCTGTCTCTCCCTCCCTCCCTACCTCCCTCCCTCCCTCTCTCCCTCTCTCCCCCTCACTCCCCCTCTCTCTCTCTCTCTCTCTCTCTCTCTCTCTCTCTCTCTCTCTCTCTCTCTCTCCCTCTCTCTCTCTCTCTTCGTGTGTCTGTGTATGTGAAGTGTCTATTATGTTTTTTTCCCCAACACAAATACAAATACGTGGACGCTCAGAGAATGCCTTCCATTGAAAAAGATAAAAAAGCACAGCGCATTCCACAGAATACTGTTAATAAATGACTCTCTCTCGCTCTCCCTCTCTCTCTCTCTCTCTCTCACACACACACACACGCCCCACACACACACACACACACACACACACACACACACAAAATCATATCATAACTGATGGCACAAACACACACCAGTGAACACAGGCACTGAAAAGTTGAGCAGTAATAGTAAAGACACACACACACACAGACACACACACACACACACACACAATTTAAGCTGGGTTAAATATAATAAAATCAGTGACAGGCAAAAAAATAATAATAATAATAAAATAAAATCAGACGTCCATGTAAGCAGACAAACAGGTGGAGTGTACTGAAGCAGACAGACAGGTGGAGTGTACTGAAGCAGACTGACAGTTGGAGAGTACTGAAGCAGACAGACAGGTGAAGAGTACTGAAGCAGACAGACAGGTGAAGAGTACTGAAGCAGACAGACAGGTGAAGAGTACTGAAGCAGACAGACAGGTGGAGAGTACTGAAGCAGACAGACAGGTGGAGAGTACTGTAGCAGACAGACAGGTGGAGAGTACTGAAGCAGACAGACAGGTGGAGAGTACTGGTCTCTAAAATGTCCTAAAAATCAAAACCTTAGTGTATTGAAAATACAAGAGACACTGTATGTCCATAACTACTCTTCCTCCCCCACACACACACACACACACACACACACACACACACACACACACACACACCCACTGAAAAATTCATTCCAGAATCAGGAATCCAGTGATCCCTAAAATTCCCAGAGAACTTTAATCTCCACATGTCCCTGATTAAACCTGGCCTGAATCACACGCCCTCTCGTGACGTCACTGCCCAGTTCGGCTCCTCCTTTTTTCCCCATTTCCGCTTTATTTTGGACTGATCCTAAAAAACATGCATTCTGACAGGATGGATATTTTCACACGGCTTGTTGTAACCGCTCTCTGTGCCTGCTTTCTGCTAGAACCTACTAGAACCTCTACCTCTCTTTAACATTTAGATTCCACTCAGAGATGTGGACCCGTGAAATGAGTTAAAGATCACTCAAAAGTGGACAAAGAAATAGAAATATTCACTACGCGCACATCTCAGCGTCAAAGGAACACAATACTTGATGGTACATCCCCAGCCCCAAGGATTGGTACAGTTTAGTACCATTTAGTCCCCCTTAGTCCCCCTTAGTCCACCTGTACACTGTTAAACTGACACAAATACTAAAAATAACGTGGTGTTGTTTTCTGAAAACTCTCTCACTTGGAGAATCCCTAAATCTCCAGCAGGAACCTTGATCTTTTTTTTATTTTTTTATTTTTTTTTACACACACGAATGTTTCAGTGGTTTTAAAAAAAAACCCCAATTATTTCAGCTAGAGGCCAAAAATAAAAAAATAAAAAATCCCCAACAGATGCTTATTTTAACACCAGTTTATATTAGTGCCACAAAAAACGGAAGCCTAAGTTGTTTACATGTGTAGGAGGCTTTACGTAAATAAAATAAAATTATAAATAATACCTCTCTAAATCTGTCTCTTTACAACCGACCCTGCTCAGTATTATTATTATTATTATTATTATTATTATTATTATTATTATTATTATTATTATTAAGAATAAATATAATCACGTAATAATAATTACACGGTGTCTATGTTTCTACAAGTTCAGCTAGTCGTAAATAAACATTAGGAGTATTAATGATCAATACTCAATCAATATAATCAATACTTCAGCATTCATTTAGCTCTCAGAACAATGAGACGCTTTCAGAAAATGTATAGTAAAGCTTTGAGATGGCGGGGAGGAGTGTGTGCTTTATGTACCGTGGAGAAGGTTCCTATTTAATAATAATAATAATAATAATAATAATAATAATAATAATAATAATAATAATAATAATAATAATAATAATAATAATAATAATAATAATAATAATAATAATAATAATAATAGTCAGAAACCCACATGAGGGACTGACCTGCGAGGCGCAGCGCGGACATCCTCTGGAACTCGGGCTCCTGCAGCCACTTCCACATGCGGCGGAAGGTTTCCCGACCGGACTTCAGCTTGCTCCAGGGTTTTGGGTTGCGCAGCAGGTCGGAGAGCGTTCCCTGCGAGCGGCACAGCACACGCTGGGCGAAGATGGCCTGCGGGATGCTGTAGCGCTTCAGCTCCGTGGTGATCCTCTGCGCCACCTCTTTGGTGTTCACCTCCTCCACCGGCGTCGCGTGCTCCCGGTCCCGCGCGGCTCCGAGAGCTCCCTGCGCGTGGTGGTGGTGGTGGTGGTGGTGGTGGTGCCCCTGCGCGCCCAGGTGCGCGTGCGGGTGGTGGGGGTGATGGGGGTGCTGGTGGTGGTGGTGGTGGTGGTGGATGCCGTTGATTTGCACCATCATGCCGGTCGCCGGGGACGAGGACGAGGACGAGGACGAGGACGAGGTGGACGAGGTGACGCTGCTCCCGTGCATGGAGGGGTGGTGGGAGTCGAATCCGGCGGGCGCGAGCATCTTCTCGTGGGTGTACGGCGGCGGCGGCGGCGGCGGCGGCGGCGGCAGTGCATGCTGGGAGCCGTGGATGGCGCTCATGCTCGCCACGTCCTTGTGGTAGGGCGCGTAGAGGTTGTTGACGGAGGCCAGCGCGCGCTCGTCCCGCATGAGCGTGAAGCTCCCGCTGACGTTGCCGGCGATCCTCTGATGAGGATGAGGATGAGGATGAGGATGATGAGGGAACTTGTCGGACACCGTGGAGATGGGAGGTAACGGCTGCAGCGGCGTGAGCGTGGTGTAGGTGCCGCTCATCCCCATCCCGGCGGTCGCCTCGCACGCCATGGCGCCGCTCATCGCCGCGTGCAGGTGGCCCGCGAGGCCCGCGTGCTCCGGGGGGCGGTGCTGATGCGGGTGCGGGTGCGCGTGCGGGTGATGAGGATGAGGATGGTGCGGGTGATGAGGATGAGGATAGTCTCCGCTCTCCAGGATGGACGCCATGCCCGCCGCGGAGCGCGCGTGGGCCGCCGGCGACTCATGGCTCGCGCCGTGCAGGTCGCCCAGGCTCTCCATGGTCAGCTGCGCGTTCATCGTGCGCGAGAGCTCGTGGACACACCATCTATCTGCTCGCCAAAGAGTCAGAAGTTCCTCACGTGCTTACAAAAGTTTCCTCTCCTTCGCCTTCTTGTCCCGTAAAAAACCTCCTCCTCTTATTATTATTATTATTATTATTATTATTATTATTATTATTTTAAATGCTGAGGATACTTTTTATTTCAAATAATAAAAAGTCTCCTTTTTGTTTAATTTATTTTCCCTTCTCTTTGGTTTGGCATTTTAAAGAAGATAAGAAAAAAAAAATCCAGCATGATTAAAAATATCAACAACAAAAAAAAAAAAAACAAATTTTTTTTTTTTTTCTAAATTTATCCAGTCGCTTTGGTTCGCAAAAAAAGTCAGATAAAAATAAATAAAATAAAGGTGTGTGATGTCAAGGCCCCCGTGTCCGTGGCAGCTGGGCCGTGTGTGTGTGAGGGCTCTCCGTGTGTCCGGCCATGCCCGCTGCTGCCTCCGCGGCTCCGCTTCTGTTTCTCTCCTCCGACGCTTCTGACTGACTGATTGCTGCGTTCACTCCGGCGCGCATGCGCACTCGCTACCCCGCGCGGCCCCGCCCACCGCGCTGTAGCCCTTTGTGACGTCGCCGTTCAGGCGCTGTTTTTCAAAGAAACGTCCATTACGACAGGGTTGTAAAAGGATTTTTTTTCCCTTTCTTTTTTGCATGTATGTTATATCACCAGTTTAATTTCAGGGAAATTGCCTTCAACGAATTTGCACCATCTTACCCCATTTTTACTGGGGTTGGGGGGAGGGGCAGACACTCACATTTATTATTTTTTAGTGACTCGTCCTGCACTAATCGTGTGTTCGTCCAATTAAACGCTGTCTGTGCTTCCGGGGTGGGCGTGTCTTGCTCTACATCAGCATCTATCTCACCGACAGTAAACATGGCTCTTGTGAGTGTTTTTAGCTCTGCCTCTTTCCATCATACACTAAATCCTTTTCCATCCATCGATTGGCAGAAAAAGGGTGGATTTTAAAATCCTTAATATCAATCTATCGACCATTCAGAAGTCTCCTTTCGATTATCATCAGCAGTCTCGTTGACCTTAACTCCAAAAACACCTAGTTAGTGGTTGAAGTGAAGGACACATGACCATCACACTCAAACCTGGTTCTTCCACACAAAATAAGAAGCACACAGTTGTGTAGAACATAACATTACAATTTCTCTTCACTGGAACTAAGAGGCACAAAAACTGTGTGTCCCTCATGACCACGAAGTCATGGTGTGGAGGTGAAGTTTGGAGGAAGTGGAAGAACTGGAGCATCCTGCACAGAGCCCCGACTCGGACTCAACCCCACTGATCACCTTTGGGATGAACTGGAGCCTCCTCAACATCCTGAACATCGGAGTCTCTGATCTCACTAATGCTCTTGTAGAATGAATGAATGAACACAAACTCACACAGACACACTCCAACATCTAGTGAAAGACTTCCAGAATAAAAGAGTGGAGCTGATTATGACAGTAACATCTGGAATGAGCACATATGGGTGTGATGATCACATACTTTTGGCCATTCTATACATTTCCACCAGTGTGAAATGGAGACATCTGGACCTTCTGCATGTGTACAGACTTTAGGTTTTTTTTTTTTTTGTTTTTTTGTAAGAAATGAAATACAGATTAGTGAGGAGGAGGCTCTGAAGCGGAGAGAAACTCGCTCGGAGAGAAAGTGAAGACGTTTATTCAGAATATAAGGAATAAACACAATTTATTTACACTTTCACATTCATTTACATATTTAATTGCATCCTTATTACATGATGCACGTGAGAAGAAGAGTTTATACAAGGCATGATAAAAAAAAACAAAACTTTTAGATTACTCACATACAGCTACATATGATAATATTCACACACACACACCCACACACACACACACACACAAACATTCCCTTGTATAAACATATGACTTGTTATGGTACATCACAGCGGTGCTGAGTTCTGCTCTCTGATTGGTCAGAAAGTGCTGAGTAATAACCGCAGCTCATATTCATGCACTTGCTTTGATACGTTTCCATAGCAACGGCTCTTTCACAGGCACTTGTACGGAGCACTCTCCATGTACACAGATTTAAAAACTTTGCCGGAGATTTTCATGGATCGTGTAGGGAAGGAGTCTCCAGTTTCAGCACTTCGTACCGGTCAGAGGTACAATTTAAAGTTTTCCGAACATTCTCAGAACAGATGAAGGTGTGCTCCTTTCCAGTTTCTATGGAAACAGCACAGGCTATGTTTTTGTCTTATTAATTTCAGGAGAGAGAATAAAGAGAGGCTGGTGAGGGAATGGCTGTTTATAGCTGCTATAATGTAAGTGACAACAGGAACTTCTTTCATGAACATTAGATAATAACTGATGCTATAAAGTGAGATTAGTGTTTATTTGAAGGCAACTCAGGAGTCCAGCTGGGAGATAGCTTACTATAGACACACACACACACACACACACACCAGCATACAAAGTGTACATACATCACAAAGACAAGCACGATGCTATGATATTATACAGGCTATTGTCTGTGGGGTTCATGGTGGATTTCAGGCCCACCCAGGGGTCTATGAGGCCCAGCTGGGGGCCCAGCCAGGGCTTTAATAACATTACAGGGTACAGGATGTGATATAGTTGTTATCATATTGTCATTAAAAATATAAGCCTGATTGACTTCTTACTAATAAAAAAATGGACCAATAAGTAAACTAACTAACTGACTAACTAAATGTGCTTTATAACTATAATCAAATCCTAATAATGTTCATAACAAGGATTGTGAAATTGTTTGAAAACTGTTTGTGTGTTTGTGTAAAGATCAGCAATAAAAAGATCATTAAACAAACAAACAAACAAACAAACAAACAAATAAATAGCTGAATAGTTGGATACGAAGGGACTTTGGAATCGAGGATCAGGAATAAAAGTCCTGGTCAGTTTGGTTGTCCATGATTAGAAGAAATGTCTGTTTGTTTGTTTGTTTTCTGTCTGTACAGATGAACCCTGTAACATATTGATTGTTACAGGACTGTGTGTGTGTGTGTGTGTGTGTGTGTGTGTGTGCGTGCGTGTGTGTGTGTGTGTGTGTTTAATATTTAAATAAACAGTTTACAAACAATCCCCTCTGACGTCACGGGAGCGTTCTGACTGGTGCGTGAAAACTTCATTACGTGTTTCCATGGTAATGGATCAGCCCACTGAGCGGTGGAATGGGGGGGAGGGGGGGCTTTAAATTTTAACCCACTTTGGAAAACAGTTTAAAGAGCGAACTGGCGCTAATTAATTATTCATTAAACATTTAATGCACGTCGCGGTTTTTTATTATTATTATTACAGCTTTATTAACTTTGTGCGGAGGATTGGACACACACTGGACATTCCGTTTAAAGAAACAAACTTAGATTTTTGCTTTCTTAGATATTTTGTTTTTGGTATTTTCCAGCCAGCATTATTCTCGGGTCAGGAGTAGGCTAACGAGCATTAGAAGAAAACGGCAAAGGACGAGTTGCCTAATGCGCGTAAAACAAAATGCTTTACAATTCTAATACTGTGGGATAAAATGATAGATAAGAGAATACATAAATAAGAGATAAATTAAATCAATTCAGGCAGCATTCGTACCATTCTCATAGTGGTCGATATTTTTCATTCACACTGTGTGTGTGTGTGTGTGTGTGTGTGTGTGTGTGTGTAGGGGTGGGGCGGTCAGACTATTGTTTTATGTTTAAAAAATAATAATAAAACGATTAAAAGATTCCCGGCTCGCAGCTTGTAGTTTGTCTGAATTCTGCAAACTAAACGCGTGGAATATATAAATGAGCCTTTGTGCAAATCAGGCATAAATGATCAAATATCGATTTGTTAAAAAGAGAGCAGAAATAAAATGATCCAGGAGAAATACGTTAAAAAGGCTGAAAGAAAAAAAAAAAAACAAATAAAACAAAGATAATGAATAAAATAATGCTAATGAATAAAATACACGGAAATACACACATTATAAATGAAAGCCATACATTTCCCTTGTAAGTAGTGTTTGTATAGTGATTTGATTTGCCATAAAACAAAGTGCTTCTCGCTTTTAAAGAAATAAAAGAATAATAGTTAGCTCTGTGCCGGTGTTTAGGCAAAATGAGCGAAAAAAACTTTTTACTTTAGTTTTAATTCTGAATCAAGTATTAAACAAGCACACTAAATTATAATTCTGAATCAATATTAAATAAGCACAGGTTTGTTAAGGAGCGGAATTTTTTTTTTTACCGGAAGCTTTACATCACAAACACGATGTTTTCTTAATTACTAATGAAAATGTTTTAAAATAATGCAGTAAAAATAGACAAATTTACAGATTTAAGAAATGTAAATTATACGTTTGACTATTTATTATTATTATTATTATTATTATTATTATTATTATTATTATTATTATTATTATTATTTTGTTGTTGTTGT
>JAUCMX010000004.1:2179834-2222334 GCA_033459395.1 Hemibagrus guttatus
GTTTTTGGGAGCCGGAATGCGACCGCAGAACATCAGAACATCAGAAGAGCAGAACACGGTGCACGGTTCCTCAATCCCACACTGCGGTCTGGCAGCTCCGTGGGACGTGCTGATAAACAGAGTGCTTAACCATGCTAATCTCTCACCATTAATTATTCATCCTGCTCTGGCACCTCACTGTCTCACTGCTGTTTCACACACACACCCTCACACACACACCCTCACACACACACACGGAAACCCGGTGCTGAATGTCAGCCACCTCTACGGTGCACTATGCTAACAACACAATGACCTTCTGCTGAAGAACGATTTGTTTTTTACTTTTTATCCATTTACAGTTACATCTGATGATGTGAAACATCCATAATCCGTAAATGTTAGTTCCATCTCTCACTTACATCATAGCAGCTGTAAACGGCCGTTCCCTCAGCTGCCTCGCCTTATTCTCAAGTTAATAAGACAAAAAATAAATGTCATGTTACCAAGGGAAAACCCCGACCCATAAAGTTAATCTGACGCTGGAGGATCCTTCCATAAAAACTCACTGTATCGTTTTTTTTTTACTTATGTAGTGTCTACTGCTGTACAATTCCCGATAAACGAGCTGTTGCCATGGAAACGATCAAAGGCCCAGTGCATTATTATAAACCTGGACTGTTGTTAGAGCTGCTGTAGAAATCATTTTGTGACCAATCAGAATCTTTGGGATTCCGACTAATCAGCGCTACTGACTAGCTAATCTGATCTAACATAAATAAATGGCACCTCGGTGATGTTTCTGTGCTTTATGGAGTGTTCAGTAATGGAGGTGTTTGGGATTCAGACTACTGCAGGTCATTTAGGTCACCGTGCTCCAAATATGAAACTCAGATAGCTCAATATTTCACATCTCACACACTACATTCAGCGCAGCACCCTACCAAGTGCATTTATGTCCCAAATATCGTTAGATGCAGCGCCGTAAATGGCGCAGAAGCACTTTTTCATACTCTGTTTAATGCACTGATATGAGAAACACCGCACTGATGCTTAAACACTCCCTACTGGGTATAAAGTGTGCTAGAGTAGGACGTAATAGCCGTTATTTCATATCCCATGTAGTGCACTTATATAGGGAGCAAGTAGACGTTTGGGATTGAGCCGTGACGCTTATCACACCCTTCGCCCATCCAGCCAAGGCGAGGTGATGAATAGTAAATTACTTATTGATCCGGCTCAGCTGTAGTGCACGTAGCGTAGAGCTAGCACTCTTTCTTTCTTCCAGCAGAAAGGCGGTGATGGTGATGGCAGGACAGCGAGCAGTGATGGGGGCTGAAAAATACAAGCAAGAAAATAAAAACAACCTGGAATTACTATTTACTGGATTATTTGTATTATACATGAACATTCTCCACTATACATTAAACCTTGAGGAGGGTATAGAAAATACACACTATAGCCTGGTTTATACACACACACACACACACACACACACACACACACACATTCACCGATACTGAAAACCATTTCATTATCTTTAAAAACAAATCAAATCATTTTCTTTTATAACTGAAGCACTTCACAGTTAAACACAAAGTAAAAATTAAAAGAATTCCTGACATAAAAATGCCGTGCCTTTTGATGCTCTTCAAATGTGAACATTTCAGTTCCACAAATGAATCTCTGTCTCGAGACCGAATCCAATTTCATTACAGTTTTTTATGATTGCTTACAGACTGAAATTGAAAATAACACACAGTTACCAAAACCTTACACTCAAGGAGCAAAACCTCAGCCCAGATCTGCACGACTATAAGCACATTCTCAGCCTCACACTTTTTACACTACACACACTTCTCTACATTAGACACAGAAATCTAACATAATGTCACTTCTTTGCCATTTCAAGACACCGCTTTCCAAAACACCACCCTATAAACCAATTAATCAAACATGGCCGTCACATGTGCGGACACTCAGGTGCTTATCTGTAAACTCAACGATCAGGTGTGAGCACTATACAAAGGCAACAGGTGAGTTTACCTGTCTTCAACAAAAATGGAAGGCAATGTCGCAGTAAGAGGGAGAGTTAGGATGAGAGGGGCAGTCCATGGAGGAAGTGGGGTAGAGAGAGGAAGAGGGAGAGAAAGAAGTAGACCTGGAGGACGTGGACAAAGAAGGCGGGGACCAAATTTATCAGATGAGATTCGAGCAACCTTGGTGTACAAACCATGGGCTGACATTGAGAGAGGCTGGCCAGAGAGTTCAGCCCAAACTCAGCAGACATACTGTTGCTTCAGTAATTCAGACATTCCGACAAAAGCACAGGTAAAAAAACAACTTTTCTCTGCTGTCTACAGTACAATATAGCCTACTACATGACCTCCATCAGTACTGTTTGGTACCAGTCACTGTGTTCCGTGTCTGAGACGATGTCTTGTGTGCTGTCTTGTGACATTTACTGTAAGATGTATTTTGATTGATCTCCATAGGATTGAGGGTCGAGAGCGTAGAGGAGGAAGGGGCCCCATATTCACAGAAGAACAAGAGAGAGCTATTATAAACATGGTTTTGGCCAATAATGCCATACGTCTTAGAGAAATTCAGACAAACATCCTGAATGACCACACAGTTTTCAATAATGTCCATCAGGTCTTTCTAACAACACTGGAGCGAATCCTTAAAAAACCTCACATCCAGATGAAACAACTGTACCGAGTGTCATTTGAAAGAAATTCTGAAAGAGTAAAAGGCCTACGGCGAGAACATGTGGAAGTAAGTAATGTCCACTTCATTATTGTCCACTGCACACAAAACCTTTTTACACAAAATGTTTTTTTTCTTTTTTCTTTTTTTCAGAGAGTTCTGCTAATTGATGGTGATCCAATCTCACGTTAATTTATTTTCATATATGAGTCTGGGTTTAACCTGACTACAGTAAGATATAGAAGGAGAAACATCATTGGCCATAGAGCTATTTTGAATGTCCCGGGCCAACGTGGAAGTGACATCACAATGTGTGCTGCAATCACGCAGAATGGGATCCTACACCACCAGGCCAGGTTAGGTCCTTACAACAAGGCCCACATTATCACATTTTTAGACAGACTTCACAACATTGTCACAGCAGAACAACAAATGGATGCCAAGAAGATGAGTTACATCATCATTTGGGACGATGTGTCTTTCCACCGATCTGCTCTTGTCCAAAACTGGTTTCATGATCATCCACAATTTTCACTCCAATACCTCCCACCATACTTTCCCTTCCTCAACCCCACTGAAGAGTTTTTTTTACAGCTATTCACGCTCTTCCCTTTTCTTTTTTTTTTTTTTTTTCTTTTTTTTTTTTTTACATTTTTTTGTTTGATTCTGCCTAATATTTATTATTCTAATTTAAGCCACTGTGACCCTGAACAGGCAGTTACTAAGGATGAATGAATGAATGAAAGAATAGAAGAATATATGAGTAAATCAGTGAATAAATAAATGAGCAAATGAACTAATGAATGAAAAAATGAATGAATGAATGAATGAATGAATGAATGAATGAGTGAGTAAAAAATGAATGAAAGAATAGATGAGTGAATGAATGAATGAATGAATGAGTGAATGAATGAATAAATGAATGAATGAATAGATAAGTGAATGAGTGAAAGTGTGAATCAGTGAATGAATAAATGAATGAGTGAAAGAACAGATGAATGAATGAATGAATAAATGAATGAATGAATAGATAAGTGCATGAGTGAAATAGTGAATCAGTGAATGAATAAATGACTGAATGAAAAGAGGAGTGAATAAATGAATGAATGAATGAGTGAATGAATGAAAAGATAAGTAAACAAAAGAATGAATGAGTGAATGAATGAATGAATGAACAAATGAATAGATGAGTGAATGAGTGAATCAGTGAATGAATAAATGGCTGAATGAAAGGAGGAGTGAAAGACTGACTCATTGAATGAGTAGATGAGTGAATGAAAAAATGAATGAATTAATGGATGAATGAATGAATGCATGAATTAATGAATAGACGAGTGAATGAATAAAAGAGTGAATCAGTGAATGAATGAATGAATAGACGAGTGAATGAGTAAAAGAGTGAATCACTGAATGAATTAATGAATGAATGCATGAGTGAACGAGTGAATAAAAGAATAGATGAGTGAATGACTATCTGAATGAATGAATGAATAGATGAGTGAATGAATAAAAGAGTGAATCAGTGAATGAATGAATGAATGAATGAATGAATGCATGAATGAATGCATGAGTGAACGAGTGAATAAAAGAATAGATGAGTGAATGACTGACTGAATGAATGAATAGACGAGTGAATGAGTAAAAGAGTGAATCAGTGAATGAATGAATAGATGAGTGAAGGAATGAATAGATGAGTGATTGACTGACTGACTGACTGACTGACTGAATGAATGAATGAATGAATGAATAGATGAGTGAATGAATAAAAGAGTGAATCACTGAATGAATGAATGAATAGACGAGTGAATGAGTAAAAGAGTGAATCACTGAATGAATTAATGAATGAATGCATGAGTGAACGAGTGAATAAAAGAATAGATGAGTGAATGACTATCTGAATGAATGAATGAATAGATGAGTGAATGAATAAAAGAGTGAATCACTGAATGAATGAATGAATAGACGAGTGAATGAGTAAAAGAGTGAATCACTGAATGAATTAATGAATGAATGCATGAGTGAACGAGTGAATAAAAGAATAGATGAGTGAATGACTATCTGAATGAATGAATGAATAGATGAGTGAATGAATAAAAGAGTGAATCAGTGAATGAATGAATGAATGAATGAATGCATGAATGAATGCATGAGTGAACGAGTGAATAAAAGAATAGATGAGTGAATGACTGACTGAATGAATGAATAGACGAGTGAATGAGTAAAAGAGTGAATCAGTGAATGAATGAATAGATGAGTGAAGGGATGAATAGATGAGTGATTGACTGACTGACTGACTGACTGACTGAATGAATGAATGAATGAATAGATGAGTGAATGAATAAAAGAGTGAATCACTGAATGAATGAATGAATAGACGAGTGAATGAGTAAAAGAGTGAATCACTGAATGAATTAATGAATGAATGCATGAGTGAATGAGTGAATAAAAGAATAGATGAGTGAATGACTATCTGAATGAATGAATGAATAGATGAGTGAATGAATAAAAGAGTGAATCAGTGAATGAATGAATGAATGAATGAATGCATGAATGAATGCATGAGTGAACGAGTGAATAAAAGAATAGATGAGTGAATGACTGACTGAATGAATGAATAGACGAGTGAATGAGTAAAAGAGTGAATCAGTGAATGAATGAATAGATGAGTGAAGGAATGAATAGATGAGTGATTGACTGACTGACTGACTGAATGAATGAATGAATGAATAGATGAGTGAATGAATAAAAGAGTGAATCACTGAATGAATGAATGAATAGACGAGTGAATGAGTAAAAGAGTGAATCACTGAATGAATTAATGAATGAATGCATGAGTGAACGAGTGAATAAAAGAATAGATGAGTGAATGACTATCTGAATGAATGAATGAATAGATGAGTGAATGAATAAAAGAGTGAATCATCTTGCGAGAGAGGACATCTCCTGTGATGTGGATGAAGTGCTGTGGCCAGATCCAGCTAGGCGAAGAGATGCTTAGGTTGTTTTTTCTTTTTTTAAACCTTAAACTTATGCTCTTGTTTTGTCTCCACATGTTTTTGCTTGTGTACTATATTGTATTTGGAGTATGTTCTGATTTTCAGTGCAAAATGCAACCTTTGGGAAAGCATGGATGTATTGAAAGGTTTACAGTGTGGTGAGATAAATATTTTCATCAATGTACAGTACTGGTGTTGTGTGTTTTTTTCTTTTCAATATTCATGTACTTTACACTAACAAACAAATCGAACCCAGACTATATCATTAGAAAAGTATAAAAGTTACAAGTGTTTAAGATTGAGCACAGCTGTGTGTACATGAATCAAACAGAATCAGAGTGATGAACCATGTGTGTTCCATATGGTGTCAAAGCTGGGTTTTGTTAAATCAATGTAAAGCTTTAAAGCAAGTGTTTCATTTTGCAAGAGAACTGAGGTGTTCTGCTATTTGTGTGTGTGTGTGTGTGTGTGTGTGTGTGTGTGTGTGTGTGTGTGTGTGTGGATCTGTGAATTGTGTGTAGTGTTTAGACAAAATGAGCCTTGTTTTTAAAATTGTGCTTGAGCGATCGTAAAAAACTGTAAATTAATGAAAAAATCTCAGTTTTTAATGGCAGTGATGTGACTTTCACACATTTATAGCTTCATTACACAAATAATTCATTTAAACACACTGCAGGTCCATTTATTCTGGTTTATTTGGTACAGAATATTTAGTGTAATAGGATTGTTTTATGACCCTCTCTATTTTAGGGTTAGGGTTCTCTAAAATATCAGTAATTTTTTTCCTGGCTACATCATCATACAACATCTTTTTACAGCTATTCACGCTCTTCCCTTTTCTTTTCTTTTTTTTTTTTTTATTTTTTTTTTACATTTTTTTGTTTGATTCTGCCTAATATTTATTATTCTAATTTAAGCCACTGTGACCCTGAACAGGCAGTTACTAAGGATGAATGAATGAATGAATGAAAGAATAGAAGAATATATGAGTAAATCAGTGAATAAATAAATGAGCAAATGAACTAATGAATGAAAAAATGAATGAATGAGTGAGTAAAAAATGAATGAAAGAATAGATGAGTGAATGAATGAATGAATGAATGAATGAGTGAATGAATGAATAAATGAATGAATGAATAGATAAGTGAATGAGTGAAAGTGTGAATCAGTGAATGAATAAATGAATGAGTGAAAGAACAGATGACTGAATGAATGAATAAATGAATGAATGAATAGATAAGTGCATGAGTGAAATAGTGAATCAGTGAATGAATAAATGACTGAATGAAAAGAGGAGTGAATAAATGAATGAATGAATGAGTGAATGAATGAAAAGATAAGTAAACAAAAGAATGAATGAGTGAATGAATGGATGAACAAATGAATAGATGAGTGAATGAGTGAATCAGTGAATGAATAAATGACTGAATGAAAAGAGGAGTGAAAGACTGAATCATTGAATGAGTAGATGAGTGAATGAAAAAATGAATGAATTAATGGATGAATGAATGAATGCATGAATGAATAGATGAGTGAATGAATAAAAGAGTGAATCAGTGAATGAATGAATGAATAGACGAGTGAATGACTGACTGACTGACTGACTGACTGAATGACTGACTGAACGAATGAATAAATGAGTGAATGAGTAAAAGAGTGAATCACTGAATGAATTAATGAATGAATGCATGAGTGAACGAGTGAATAAAAGAATAGATGAGTGAATGACTATCTGAATGAATGAATGAATAGATGAGTGAATGAATAAAAGAGTGAATCAGTGAATGAATGAATGAATGAATGCATGAATGAATGCATGAGTGAACGAGTGAATAAAAGAATAGATGAGTGAATGACTGACTGAATGAATGAATAGATGAGTGAATGAATAAAAGCGTGAATCACTGAATGAATGAATGAATGCACGAATGAATGCATGAGTGAACGAGTGAATAAAAAATAGATGAGTGAATGACTATCTGAATGAATGAATGAATGAATGAATAAAAGAGAGAATGAATGAATGAATGCACGAATGAATGCGTGAGTGAATGAGTGAATAAAAGAATAGATGAGTTAATGACTGACTGAATGAATGAATAGATGAGTGAATGAGTAAAAGAGTGAATCAGTGAATGAATGAATAGATGACTGACTGACTGACTGACTGACTGACTGACTGAATGAATGAATAGATGAATGAATGAATAAAAGAGTGAATCAGTGGTGAATGAATGAATGAATAGATGAGTGAATGACTGACTGACTGAATGAATGAATAGATGAGTGAATGAATAAAAGAGTGAATCAGTGGATGAATGAATGAATGAATAGATGACTGACTGACTGACTGACTGACTGAATGAATGAATAGATGAATGAATGAATAAAAGAGTGAATCAGTGGATGAATGAATGAATGAATAGATGACTGACTGACTGACTGACTGACTGAATGAATGAATGAATAGATGAATGAATGAATAAAAGAGTGAATCAGTGGTGAATGAATGAATGAATAGATGAGTGAATGACTGACTGACTGAATGAATGAATAGATGAGTGAATGAATAAAAGAGTGAATCAGTGAATGAATGAATGAATGAATTGAATGCTGTATTTCCATAACACAGTTAATGTTAGTGGTCTTTGTTTATCTCATGATCTTGATTAGGAATTAGGATTCAGAATAAAACTCTTTAAAATCTACACACTGAGGTAAATGAGGTAAAAACCTGCGTTGTCTTTGAGGTAACACAAAACATGTCAGAGATGGAGAAATGAGAAAACACACCACATACCAGATTTAAGCAGAAAATCTCACGTGGGCCACAAATAAATCACGACTAAAATGATTAAAAACAGCCTCATCAACCACAAATGACCTGAAACCATTTAAACTGGTGTGTGTGAGTGTGTGTGTGTGTGTGTGTGTGTGTGTGTGTGTGTGTGCAAACATTCCCACTAAGAGAATGGGACAGAAATTGATGAACCTGCTTACTGATGTGTGTGAGCTCAGCACTGCTTGCAGGTGTGTGTGTGTGTGTGTGTGTGTGTGTGTGTGTGTTGTGTGTAAATAGATGTAATGCTCACCATCACAAGAGCCATTGTGCTCGGATGTTGACTCAGTCTTGTAGCTGGTTAATCCATTACCAGTGTTTCTGAGTGGTATGTAAATAGTGTGAAGCGGTCAGTAAGTAAAAGTTTCCCACGTCGGAGTCGTGACAGTGAAAACTCAGGATTGTTAAAATGAAAAGGTTGAAAATAAACAACGCCCAGGATTATAATCGGGATTATGATATAAGTACAGAATAACTCTGATTATTTGACTCTGTAGCTTCCATTAAAAGGAAAGCCTAGATTTTCTGACTAGATTCAGTTCAATTTTATTTGCATGGCGCTTTTAACAATGGACATTGTCTCAAAGCAGCTTTATAGGACATGGGAAAAAAAGTAAAACACAAGAACCTTAGTAGATGGAATTGTTTGTGAGAGAAAATAACGTTTAATACACAAAACCTACAACGTCTGATGATAAAAAAACAAAAACAGTGACAACAACAACAAAACTGGTGTACATTTTATCCGTGAATCAATTACTTGCGTGTGAGGGACGTTAGAAACAAAGCAGGAGAACAATCTACTGTATGCTTCTGCATAGAACCTTTATGGGTTCTAAGTCCCCATAAGTACCCAGAAGTGTTCTAAATGTTCTTTGAGTCTATAAATGGTTCAGTTCAGTTTCTTGCACTACACCGATCAGGCATAACATTATGACCACCTGCTTAATATCGTGTTGGTCCCCCTTTTGCTGCCAAAACAGCCCTGACCCGTCGTGCACTGTGTATTCTGACACCTTTCTATCAGAACCGGCATTAACTTCTTCAGCAATCTGAGCAACAGTAGCTCGTCTGTTGGATCGGACCACACTTCGGACCACACGGGCCAGCCTTCTCTCCACACGTGCATCAATGAGCCTTGGCCATCCATGACCCTGTCTCCGGTTCACCACTGTTCCTTCCTTGGACCACTTTTGATAGATACTGACCACTGCAGACCGGGAACACCCCACAAGAGCTGCAGTTTTGGAGATGTTCTGATCCAGTGTTCTAGCCATCACAATTTGGCCCTTTGTCATACTGTATTCTAACAACCATCCAAATAAAGTAACTGAAAATGAAAACTGGAGAGGGCTCTTCAGAGGTTTTAATGTGGTCTCCAGTCCACAAAACACCTCTATTTTGATTTATTAGTTTTTTTTTTTTTTTTTTTTTTTTTTCAGATTTCCAATTTGTTGTAATATTTTACGCATCGGACAAACCGAAGAACCCTAAAAGTTCTTAAAAAAAAAAAAATGAAACATTCATTAAAAGTCATTATGTTTCTCACTACATGGTGCACTTGTATAGATAACAGTAATCCATTTGGAATTCTTTTGCACATATAGTGCACTACAAAGGGTGCAGGGCGTAGTGGACATTGTTCTATACCTTAACCTAGTGCTTAAGCTAGTGCACTACCCCAGGATTCTACAGTGTACTAGATAAGGTACTAACACAAGGGAAAGGAAAATGTTTGAGGTTGATATGTACACACTGTGCACTAGATAGGGCACTGGGTGATCAGAAAGGCATTTGGGATTCTACTCGAGGCAGAATGGGGACAGTGTAGATGTTATTATTTGAAACTCAGTGTGGTGAAGTTCTGTAGGGAACATGGTCCTGCTAGGGCTCACTATCAGAAATGTAGTGCACTAGATGAACCCTTATTTATTATCCAGTTTAATGCACTTTAAAGAAGGGCATGTTGGGATTTAGGATTCAGCCGTGAATAGAGTCGCACCTGCTGCCTACCAGCCAAGGTGAGCTGTCCAACGTCGAGTTATCGATCTGGCTCAGGTGTAGTGTGCAGTGTGAAGTGTGTAGTGATCATTTCTCTCCTGTGTTCACGTTTTGTCACAAAACGATCTGAAAAATTACAGCTCATTTCATGAAAACGCAAAGAATATAGATCTGCTAAAGTGCACCCTTTTTCTGCACAATTATTCGCCCTGCTTTGTTGCTTTAAATGCCGAAAGCAGCAGTTTCTTCACACACACACACACACACACACACACACACACACACACACACACACGCATGCACGCACGCACGCACACACACACACACACACACAGCGAAGTCATTGTGCTCAGACGACGGGGTGTTTTTTTCTCCTGCAGGCGTCATGAAGCTAATCAATAAGCCAGTGCAGCATTGCGGGCATGTGGTGTGTGTATTTTTGTGTGTGTGTGTGTGTGTGTGTGTATAGCTCGTTGTGGCGCCACACTGTCACAATCGGGACAAATGGAGACCGGCGAGTCTTTAAAAGCAGCTTCAGTGGAGGTGTTGTTCAGAGTGAGAGTGAGAGATGAAAATAATACACACACACACACACACAAACACACACACCCACACACAAACACGTGTTCATGTGTTTATTCGAATGTTTTCAGAGAACATATGTAAAGATTTCAGCGTTCACAGGAAGTGAACGCTCCTCTATTTCTCCTCCTTCTGTATCACTAGCCATCGAGCAGATATGTCCTGGAGATTTGGAGAAACGAAACAGACAACAAAATGCTCCATAAAATGTTCTAAATTAGTTTCTTATATCCGTATCGGATCATTAGCACTTCTATGTTTTCTTCCTGCTCAGGTGATATGAACGTGTACTCAGTGGACACCATGGACCTGGATAACTCACCACACATGTCTTGGAATATCTACAGGAAAGCCCTGAAGCACAGGGAGAACATGCAAACTGTACACATGCAGGGTGCAGATGGAGACCTGGAGTTGGGTGGAAAACGTGCTAAGTGCTAAGCTACCCTGTGTTTTGGCTATGCTAGGTGTTAATGAGTGTGTGAAGGGCGCTAATGATAGACTAGTGTTCCATCTTGCACCCAGTATTTGCTCTGATCGGCTCTACATTCACTTTGATCCTAAAAACTGAGACAGACTGCCTTTGTGTGGAGATGGACCGAGATGTTTGGACAGTAAGATGAAGTTCCACCACCAGGACAGAGAAGAGTCTGGACTCAGGTCCTACTTGAGGGATCTTGTGGGTCGATTTGGCTGATGTTGGTACCTCGCAGGGAACATGCAGAGCAGAGTGATAAGTGAGGTATGTTTTTAATGTTCTAGGTGAGCATTGGTGTATTAAATCTGATGTGGGCAGCTACAGGAGGTCAGGAGAAGGAACCTGCTGTACTCCAAGAATGAGCCTGAAGGTCCTCTGTGGAGAGAAAATCCCAGATGTCAGGAAACGAGCCAAGCAACATGAGCACAGTGTCCAGAGATACACAGAGGTGTGTGTGTGTGTGTCTGTGTGTGTGCCTGCTGTCAGACAGCGTGAGTCGAGAGTTCTCCAGGGAGATGACAAGCCCGTGATGTGGGATGCATCTCCAGGGATATACAGCAGAGACAGACGAGCAGCTCAGGCTTCAGGTGATGAACTGCTGTCCATGATGAGATGTCAGCTCAGGGCTGAACCCAGGACCCGGAGCTGTGAGGTCCAGGCAGCAGAAACCTTAACCAGGCTGGACGTGAGACAGGAAGCTGAGAGAAATCCAATCTCCAGTGCAGAATTTAATGGACATCCAAACCAGAAGCAGTGAGCATTTCCCTACAAGAGCTTGTCTTTTAATTCTATTCAAGTCAATATATGTAATTTAATCATTACAAAAACCAGAGAGTGGGATGATAAATCATCATTATAAACACCAAAGAGTGGGATTATAATTCATTATAAACACCAGAATTATAAATCATTATAAACATTGAGATTGGGATTATAAATCATTACTAACACAGAGAGTGGGATTATAAATCTAGCCATGGGGGTAACAGTCCAGTGACTTCTGTGCCGGTCCCAAGCCCGGATAAATAGAGAGGGTTGCATCAGGAAGGGCATCCGGCGTAAAACATTGCCAAATTTAACCATGCGTATCGTCAGTACTCTGAATTTCATACCGGATCGGTCGAGGCCCGGGTTAACCCACAGGGCGCCGGTGGAAATTGGGCTACTGTTGGTCGAAGAAGTAGAGGAGGGAGGAGAGTGCACAGACAGAGAGAGAAGAGGAAAGGTAAGAGTGTAGGACTGAGAATAGGAACTCTGAATGTTGGTACTATGACAGGGAAAGGTAGAGAGCTGGCTGATATGATGGAGAGAAGGAAGGTGGATATACTGTGTGTACAGGAGACCAGGTGGAAGGGTAGCAAGGCTCGTAGTATAGGAGCAGGATTCAAGCTGTTTTATTATGGTGTGGATAGTAAGAGAAATGGGGTAGGTGTGGTCCTGAAGGAGGAGTTTGTGAGGAATGTTCTGGAGGTGAAGAGAGTGTCAGACAGGGTGATGAGTCTGAAATTAGAGATTGAAGGGGTGATGTTGAATGTTGTTAGTGGTTATGCCCCACAGGTAGGTTGTGAGTTAGAGGAGAAAGAGAGATTCTGGAGTGAATTAGATGAGGTGATGGAGAGTATTCCCACGGGTGAGAGAGTGGTGATAGGAGCGGATTTTAATGGACATGTTGGTGAGGGGAACACAGGTGATGAGGAGGTGATGGGCAAGTTTGGAGTTAAGGAAAGGAACCTAGAAGGACAGATGGTAGTGGACTTTGCTAAGAGGATGGACATGGCTGTGGTTAACACTTATTTTCAGAAGAGGGAGGAGCATAGAGTAACTTACACGAGTGGAGGTAGGAGAACACAGGTAGACTACATCCTATGTAGAAGAGGCAATCTGAAAGAGATTAGTGACTGTAAAGTGGTAGTGGGAGAGAGTGTAGCCAAACAGCATAGGATGGTGGTGTGTAGGATGACTTTGATGGTCTGTAAGAAGAAGAGGTCAAAGATAGAGATAGAGAAGAAAACCAAGTGTGGAAGCTGAAAAAGGAGGAAAGTTGTGAGGAATTTAGACAGAAGTTGAGGCAGGCTCTGGGTGGTCAGGTAGTGCTGCCAGATGACTGGGAAACTACAGCAGAAGTGATCAGGGAGACAGGGAGAAAGGTGCTGGGTGTGTCATCTGGAAGGAGGAAAGAAGATAAGGAGACTTGGTGGTGGAATGAGGAAGTTCAGGATAGTATCCAGAGGAAGAGGTTAGCCAAGAAGAAGTGGGACATGGACAGGACTGAAGAGAATAGACTGGAATACAAGGAGTTACAGCGCAGAGTGAAGAGGGAGGGGTCTAAGGCCAAGCAGAAGACATATGAGGAGTTGTACACTAGGTTAGACACTAGAGAAGGAGAGAAGGACTTGTACAGGTTAGCTAGGCAGAGGGATCGAGATGGGAAGGATGTGCAGCAAGTTAGAGTTATTAAGGATAGAGATGGAAGGGTGCTCACAAGTGAGGAGAGTGTACAGAGGAGATGGAAGGAGTACTTTGAGGAGCTGATGAATGAGGAAAATGACAGGGAAAAAAGAGTAGAAGGGGTGAACTCTGTGGAACAGAAAGTAGATAAGATTAGAAAGGATGAAGTCAGGAAGGCTTTGAAGAGGATGAAAAGTGGAAAGGCAGTTGGTTCTGACGACATCCCGGTGGAGGTCTGGAAGTGTCTAGGAGAGGCAGCAGTGGAATTTTTAACTAGTTTGTTCAACAGGGTTTTAGAGAGTGAGAGGATGCCTGAGGAATGGAGAAGAAGTGTGTTAGTGCCGATCTTTAAGAATAAGGGTGATGTGCAGAGTTGCAGCAACTATAGGGGGATAAAGTTGATGAGCCATACAATGAAGCTAAGGGAAAGAGTAGTGGAAGCTAGGTTAAGGAAGGTAGTGGAAATTTGTGAGCAGCAGTATGGCTTCATGCCCAGAAAGAGCACAACAGATGCAATTTTTGCTCTGAGGATTTTGATGGAGAAGTATAGGGATGGTCAGAGGGAGTTGCACTGTGTGTTTGTAGACTTGGAGAAAGCGTATGACAGGGTGCCAAGAGAAGAGCTGTGGTACTGTATGAGGAAGTCAGGAGTAGCAGAGAAGTATGTCAGAGTGGTGCAGGACATGTATGAGAGGAGCAGGACAGTGGTGAGGTGTGCTGTAGGTCAGACAGAGGAGTTCAAAGTGGAGGTGGGACTGCATCAGGGATCGGCTCTGAGCCCCTTCCTGTTTGCTATGGTGATGGACCAGTTGTCAGAGGAGGTCAGACAGGAGTCTCCTTGGACAATGATGTTTGCAGATGACATTGTGATCTGTAGTGAGAGCAGGGAGCAGGTGGAGGAAAGCCTGGAGAGGTGGAGGTTTGCGCTGGAGAGAAGAGGAATGAAAGTCAGTCGTAGTAAGACTGAGTACATGTGTGTGAATGAAAGGGAGGGAAGTGGAACAGTAAGGTTACAGGGTGAAGAGGTGAAGAAGGTACAGGAGTTTAAGTACTTGGGGTCAACAGTCCAGAGTAATGGAGAGTGTGGGAAAGAGGTAAAGAAGCGAGTGCAGGCAGGTTGGAATGGGTGGAGAAAGGTGTCGGGAGTTCTGTGTGATAGGAAAATATCAGCGAGAATCAAGGGGAAGGTGTACAGGACAGTGGTGAGAGCGGCCATGCTGTATGGTTTAGAGACAGTGTCACTGAGGAAGAGACAGGAGTCAGAGCTAGAGGTAGCAGAGCTGAAGACGTTGAGGTTCTCTTTGGGAGTGACAAGGTTGGACAGGATTAGGAACGAGTACATCAGAGGGACAGCTCATGTTGGACGTTTGGGGGACAAAGTTATGGGGGGCCAGATTAAGATGGTTTGGACATGTTCAGAGGAGGGAGAGTGAGTATATTGGTAGGAGAATGTTGGACATGGAGCTGCCAGGCAGGAGGCAAAGAGGAAGGCCAAAGAGGAGGTATATGGATGGAATTAATGAGGATATGAAGCTAGTGGGTGCAAGTGTTGAGGATGCAGAAGATAGGGATAGGTGGAGAGAGATGATTCGCTGTGGCGACCCCTGAAGTAAAAAGCCGGAAGAAGAAGAAGAAGAAGAAGAGTGGGATTATAAATCATTATAAACACAGAGAGTGGGATTATAAATCATTATAAACACAGAAAGTGGGATTATAAATCATTATAAACACAGAAAGTGGGATTATAAATCATTATAAACACTGAGAGTGGGATTAAAAACACTGAGAGTGGGATTATAAATCATTATAAACACTGAGAGTGGGATTATAAATCATTATAAACACTGAGAGTGGGATTATAAACAGAGAGAGTGGGATTATAAATCATTATAAACACAGAAAGTGGGATTATAAATCATTAGAGAGAGTGGAATTATAAATCATTATAAACACTGAGAGTGGGATTATAAATCATTATAAACACTGAGAGTGGGATTATAAACACAGAGAGTGGGATTATAAATCATTATAAACACTGAGAGTGGGATTATAAATCATTATAAACACAGAGAGTGGGAACATAAACACAGAGAGTGGGATTATAAATCATTATAAACACTGAGAGTGGGATTATAAATCATTATAAACACTGAGAGTGGGATTATAAATCATTATAAACACTGAGAGTGGGATTATAAATCATTATAAACACGAAAGAGTGGAATTATAAATCATTATAAACACTGAGAGTGGGATTATAAATCATTATAAACACAGAGAGTAGGATTATAAATCATTATAAACACTGAGAGTGGATATAAATCATTATAAAAACGAGAGTGGGATTATAAACCATTATAAACACAGAGAGTAGGATTATAAATCATTATAAACACGAGAGAGTGGAATTATAAATCATTATAAACACGAGAGTGGGATTATAAATCATTATAAACACTGAGAGTGGGATTATAAATCATTATAAACACTGAGAGTGGGATTATAAATCATTATAAACACTGAGAGTGGGATTATAAACACAGAGAGTGGGATTATAAATCATTATAAACACTGAGAGTGGGATTATAAATCATTATAAACATAGAGAGTGGGATTATAAATCATTATAAACACTGAGAGTGGGATTATAAATCATTATAAACATAGAGAGTGGGATTATAAATCATTATAAACACAGAGAGTGGATTATAAATCATTATAAACACGAGAGGGGATTATAAATCATTATAAACACTGAGAGTGGGATTATAAATCATTATAAACACTGAGAGTGGGATTATAAATCATTATAAACACCACAGAGAGTGGGATTATAAATCATTATAAACACTGAGAGTGGGATTATAAATCATTATAAACACTGAGTGGGATTATAAATCATTATAAACACTGAGAGTGGGATTATAAATCATTATAAACACTGAGAGTGGGATTATAAATCATTATAAACACTGAGAGTGGGATTATAAATCATTATAAACACTGAGAGTGGGATTATAAATCATTATAAACACTGAGAGTGGGATTATAAATCATTATAAACACTGAGAGTGGGATTATAAATCATTATAAACACTGAGAGTGGGATTATAAATCATTATAAACACAGAGAGTGGGATTATAAATCATTATAAACACTGAGAGTGGGATTATAAATCATTATAAACACTGAGAGTGGGACATAAACACAGAGAGTGGGATTATAAATCATTATAAACACTGAGATGGGATTATAAATCATTATAAACACTGAGAGTGGGATTATAAATCATAAACACTGAGAGTGGGATTATAAATCATTATAAACACTGAGAGTGGGATTATAAATCATTATAAACACTGAGAGTGGGATTATAAATCATTATAAACACTGAGAGTGGATTATAAATCATTATAAACACAAAGAGTGGGATCTATAAATCATTATAAACACTGAGAGTGGGATTATAAACATTATAAACACAGAGAGTAGGATTATAAATCATTATAATCACTGAGAGTGGATTATAAATCATTTAAACACTGAGAGTGGGATCATAAATCATTATAAACACTGAGAGTGGGATTATAAACATTATAAACACAGAGAGTGGGATTATAAATCATTATAAACACGAGAGTGGATTATAAATCACACTGAGAGTGGGATTATAAATCATTATAAACACTGAGAGTGGGATTATAAATCATATAAACATGAGAGTGGGATTATAAACACAGAGAGTGGATTATAAATCATTATAAACACTGAGAGTGGGATTATAAACCATTATAAACAGAGAGTGGATTATAAATCATTATAAACACAGAGAGAGGATTATAAATCATTATAAACATGAGAGTGGGATTATAAACTCATTATAAACACTGAGAGTGGGATTATAAATCATTATAAACACTGAGAGTGGAATTATAAATCATTATAAACACGAGAGTGGGATTATAAATCATTATAAACACTGAGAGTGGGATTATAAATCATTATAAACACTGAGTGGGATTATAAACAAAAAGAGAGTGGGATTATAAATCATTATAAACACTGAGAGTGGGATTATAAATCATTATAAACACGAGTGGGATTATAAATCATTATAAACACTGAGAGTGGGATTATAAATCATTATAAACACTGAGTGGGATTAAAATCATTATAAACACGAGAGTGGGATTATAAATCATTATAAACACTGAGAGTGGGATTATAAATCATTATAAACACTGAGTGGGATTAGAAATCATTATAAACACTGAGAGTGGGATTATAAATCATTATAAACACTGAGAGTGGGATAATAAATCATTATAAACACTGAGAGTGGGATTATAAATCATTATAAAAACTGAGAGTCTTCCTCTTTCGGCTTTTCCCTTCAGGGGTCGCCACAGCGAATCATCTCTCTCCACCTATCCCTATCTTCTGCATCCTCAACCACTTGCACCCACTAGCTTCATATCCTCATTAATTCCATCCATATACCTCCTCTTTGGCCTTCCTCTTTGCCTCCTGCCTGGCAGCTCCATGTCCAACATTCTCCTACCAATATACTCACTCTCCCTCCTCTGAACATGTCCAAACCATCTTAATCTGGCCTCCCTAACTTTGTCCCCCAAACGATCCAACATGAGCTGTCCCTCTGATGTACTCATTCCTAATCCTGTCCAATCTTGTCACTCCCAAAGAGAACCTCAACATCTTCAGCTCTGCTACCTCGAGCTCTGACTCCTGTCTCTTCCTCAGTGACACTGTCTCTAAACCATACAGCATGGCCGGTCTCACCACTGTCCTGTACACCTTCCCCTTGATTCTCGCTGATATTTTCTGATCACACAGAACTCCCGACACCTTTCTCCACCCATTCCAACCTGCCTGCACTCGCTTCTTTACCTCTTTCCCACACTCTCCATTACTCTGGACTGTTGACCCCAAGTACTTAAACTCCTGTACCTTCTTCACCTCTTCACCCTGTAACCTTACTGTTCCACTTCCCTCCCTTTCATTCACACACATGTACTCAGTCTTACTACGACTGACTTTCATTCCTCTTCTCTCCAGCGCAAACCTCCACCTCTCCAGGTTTTCCTCCACCTGCTCCCTGCTCTCACTACAGATCACAATGTCATCTGCAAACATCATTGTCCAAGGAGACTCCTGTCTGACCTCCTCTGACAACTGGTCCATCACTATAGCAAACAGGAAGGGGCTCAGAGCCGATCCCTGATGCAGTCCCACCTCCACATTGAACTCCTCTGTCTGACCTACAGCACACCTCACCACTGTCCTGCTCCTCTCATACATGTCCTGCACCACTCTGACATACTTCTCCGCTACTCCTGACTTCCTCATACAGTACCACAGCTCTTCTCTTGGCACCCTGTCATATGCTTTCTCCAAGTCTACAAACACACAGTGCAACTCCTTCTGACCATCCCTATACTTCTCCATCAAAATCCTCAGAGCAAAAATTGCATCCGTTGTGCTCTTTCTGGGCATGAAGCCATACTGCTGCTCACAAATTTCCACTACCTTCCTTAACCTAGCTTCCACTACTCTTTCCCATACCTTCATTGTATGGCTCATCAACTTTATCCCCCTATAGTTACTGCAACTCTGCACATCACCCTTATTCTTAAAGATCGGCACTAACACACTTCTTCTCCATTCCTCAGGCATCCTCTCACTCTCTAAAACCCTGTTGAACAAATTAGCTAAAAATTCCACTGCTGCCTCTCCCAGACACTTCCAGACCTCCACCGGAATGTCATCAGGACCAACTGCCTTCCCACTTTTCATCCTCTTCAAAGCCTTCCTGACTTCATCCTTTCTAATCTTATCTACTTTCTGTTCCACAGAGTTCACCCCTTCTACTCTTTTTTCCCTGTCATTTTCCTCATTCATCAGCTCCTCAAAGTACTCCTTCCATCTCCTCTGTACACTCTCCTCACTTGTGAGCACCCTTCCATCTCTATCCTTAATAACTCTAACTTGCTGCACATCCTTCCCATCTCGATCCCTCTGCCTAGCTAACCTGTACAAGTCCTTCTCTCCTTCTCTAGTGTCTAACCTAGTGTACAACTCCTCATATGTCTTCTGCTTGGCCTTAGAATCCTCCCTCTTCACTCTGCGCTGTAACTCCTTGTATTCCAGTCTATTCTCTTCAGTCCTGTCCATGTCCCACTTCTTCTTGGCTAACCTCTTCCTCTGGATACTATCCTGAACTTCCTCATTCCACCACCAAGTCTCCTTATCTTCTTTCCTCCTTCCAGATGACACACCCAGCACCTTTCTCCCTGTCTCCCTGATCACTTCTGCTGTAGTTTCCCAGTCATCTGGCAGCACTACCTGACCACCCAGAGCCTGCCTCAACTTCTGTCTAAATTCCTCACAACATTCCTCCTTTTTCAGCTTCCACCACTTGGTTTTCTTCTCTATCTTTGACCTCTTCGTCTTACAGACCATCAAAGTCATCCTACACACCACCATCCTATGCTGTCTGGCTGCACTCTCTCCCACTACCACTTTACAGTCACTAATCTCTTTCAGATTGCCTCTTCTACATAGGATGTAGTCTACCTGTGTTCTCCTACCTCCACTCTTGTAAGTTACTCTATGCTCCTCCCTCTTCTGAAAATAAGTGTTAACCACACCCATGTCCATCCTCTTAGCAAAGTCCACTACCATCTGTCCTTCAAGGTTCCTTTCCTTAACTCCAAACTTGCCCATCACCTCCTCATCACCTGTGTTCCCCTCGCCAACATGTCCATTAAAATCCGCTCCTATCACCACTCTCTCACCCGTGGGAATACTCTCCATCACCTCATCTAATTCACTCCAGAATCTCTCTTTCTCCTCTAACTCACAACCTACCTGTGGGGCATAACCACTAACAACATTCAACATCACCCCTTCAAACTCTAACTTCAGACTCATCACCCTGTCTGACACTCTCTTCACCTCCAGGACATTCCTCACAAACTCCTCCTTCAGGACCACACCTACCCCATTTCTCTTACTATCCACACCATAATAAAACAGCTTGAATCCTGCTCCTATACTACGAGCCTTGCTACCCTTCCACCTGGTCTCCTGTACACACAGTATATCCACCTTCCTTCTCTCCATCACATCAGCCAGCTCTCTACCTTTCCCTGTCATAGTACCAACATTCAGAGTTCCTATTCTCAGTCCTACACTCTTACCTTTCCTCTTCTCTCTCTGTCTGTGCACTCTCCTCCCTCCTCTACTTCTTCGACCAACAGTAGCCCAATTTCCACCTGCGCCCTGTAGGTCAACGGCGCCGATGGCGGTCGTTGTTAACCGGGCCTCGACCGATCCAGTATGAAATTCGTACTGACGATTCGCATGGTTAAATTTGGCAATGTTTTACGCCGGATGCCCTTCCTGACGCAACCCTCTCTATTTATCCGGGCTTGGGACCGGCACAGAAGTCACTGGACTGTGACCCCCATGGCTAGATTAAAAAAAAACTGAGAGTGGGATTATAAATCATTATAAACACTGAGAGTGGGATTATAAATCATTATAAACACTGAGAGTGTCACAAAGTGCTGCAGATGATGAGCGGAGCTGATGCAGCCGGTGTAAAGGAATCAGATCCAACGCGGAGTTAGACGGCGGACAGGGGTTTTATTAAACAAAGGAACATACAGCACACAGACGTAACACAAAGACGAGGACTGGCCAAGTAACGAAGACAGACGGCCACTATAAATAAGGAACATGATTACACACACATTCGGAACAGGTGACAGGCATGAACACATTAGGGAAAGGTGTGGCTAGAACAAACACATGACTAAATAAACAAAACCCCTGCTGAAGGCCCCCTAGTGGTCCATCGGGGGCACTTGCCCCCGCAACAGAGAGTGGGATTATAAATCATTATAAACACTGAGAGTGGGATTATAAATCATTATAAACACCAGAGAGTGGGATTATAAATCATTATAAACACTGAGAGTGGGATTATAAATCATTATAAACACCGAGAGTGGGATTATAAATCATTATAAACACTGAGAGTGGGATTATAAATCATTATAAACACTGAGAGTGGGAATATAAACACAGAGAGTGGGATTATAAATCATTATAAACACAGAGTGGGATTATAAATCATTATAAACACTGAGAGTGAGATTAAAAACACTAAGAGTGGGATTATAAATCATTATAAACACTGAGAGTGGGATTATAAATCATTATAAACACAAGAGAGTGGAATTCTAAATCATTATAAACACTGAAAGTGGGATTATAAACACTGAGAGTGGGATTATAAATCATTATAAACACGAGAGAGTGGGATTATAAATCATTATAAACACTGAGAGTGGGATTATAAATCATTATAAACACTGAGAGTGTCACAGACACGCCAGGCTCCAACGAGAATCTATCACAGCGCACTCTCTCACCAGAATTCTAATCACACACCTGCACGTAATCACCATCCCAATCACCACACCACATAAAAGACACACACACACTCCATTCACCGTCCGGTCTCGTTCAAAGATAGAAGGACTCACTCGAAGCCGAGACGTTCTCTCCGTTACGCTATTTCACGTTTCTTCATTCCTCGTGTCTCCCCGTGTGTGTCTGCGTGTTTGTCTCCAGTCTCCAGATCTGCCCTGACTCCAGTCATCTCACCCCGGTTCTCCTCAGCACCCGACCCAGGGCAGTATCTCTCTCTCTCACTCTTTCTCTTCTTTCTCACATCCACCAGTTCCATCCAGCTGCTTGAGCCCAAATAAAAACAGCTAACTGCATCTCTCTGTCTCCGTGCCTTCTGTCCCGTAACAGAAGACCGGACCCTGACAGCATGGACTCAAACGGCAGCCCACCAGACCTGCTCCGCGATCTGGTTGAGACTTTGCGGCAGACTCTCGCCGCGCTCCCAGTTCCCGCTCCGCCATCACCCGCGGCCACTTCCGCTAACACCGTCACCGCTTCCTCAGCGCCGCTGTGCGTCAGTCCCATGGCCCAACCAGTGCCCTACTCTGGCTCGGCGGAGGATTGCAATGGGTTCATCCTGCAATGCTCCCTGGTCCTGGAGATGCAACCTCACCTGTATCCTACCGAGAGATCCAAAGTGGCGTTCATCATTTCACAGCTGCGCGGCCGGGCTCTTCTCTGAGCCGAGTCCCTCTGGTCCCAAAATTCTCCTGTAACTCAGTCCTACGCTGGTTTTGTGGATCACTTTAAGGAGGTTTTCGGGAAACCCTCCTGGGACTCGTCGGTGGGAGAGCAGCTCTGCAGGCTCCAACAAGGCAAGCAGACAGTCCCGGAATACACACTCCAGTTCCAGACTCTAGCCGCGAAAAGCGGTTGGAACGAGCAAGCTCTCCTCGCCGCGTACCGTCAGGGGCTGAACCCACAGGTGAGGTTGCATCTCGCTGCATACGAGGATGCCATAGGGCTGGAGAGGCTGATTCAACTCTCCATCTGTGTCGCTGCCCGTATGCAGTTGTGTGTCAACGAACCCCAGGACCAGTCGCCGTACGGCACCTGGCGTGACCGACCAGCCCCAGTCAGCTCTCCAGAACCAGCTCCAAAGCCCATGCACTTAGGTACATCCCATCTGACCCCGGCTGAGCGGCAGAGGAGGCTGACCCAGAACCTGTGCCTGTACTGTGGGCCCCGGGGCATGCTCTCCCCGCGTGCCCCATTCGCCCACCGCATCCCATGGTGAGTACCCTTTTCCCTTTCTTACCTCTAATGAAACCACTTACTACGCATGGGATGCTTTCTACCTCACTCTCTTCTGTTTCAATGGTCGCACTCCTCGATTCTGGGTCAGCAGGCAACTTCATCTCAGGCACCCTCTGCCGCCAGCTCGGGCTCCGGACCCAGGCCACGGCGACCCCATACCAGATTCGGTCCATCACCGGGAAACCCTTAGGCCACCGGCAGGTCAGCCGTAGTGCCGGTCCTGTACTGCTCCAGATCGGCGCACTCCATGTGGAGAAGACCACCTTACTGGTTCTGGAGGAGTCCACAGCTGACGTCATTCTAGGGCGCCCGTGGTTCGAGCAGCTTAACCCCATCCTCTCTTGGAGCATCGGAGAAGTACTGAAGTGGGGTGACACCTGCTTCCCAGATTGTTTTCCTGATCTGCCCGTTCCACACTCCCTGCTCCCGACTCCTCTTCCTGTCCAGGCCACATCCATTGAAAGCCCGTCCGTGCACCAACCCCTGCAAATCCCTGCATGCTACGCCCCCTTCAGTGATGTCTTCTGCCCCAAGAGAGCGCCTAAGCTGCCTCCACACTGGCCATGGGATTGCGCGATTGATCTGCTTCCAGGTGAACCAGTGCCCAGGGGAAGGATCTATCCCCTGTCCATCCCGGAAGAGAAGGCCATGGAGGAGTACATTAAGGAGGCCCTGGATCAAGGTTACATCCGTCCATCTACATCCCCTGCTGCTTCCAGCTTCTTCTTCGTGGCCAAGAAGGACGGAGGCCTCCGCCCATGCATTGACTACCGTGCACTAAACCGTATCACGGTCAAATTCAGATACCCACTTCCTCTTGTCCCAGCGGCCCTAGAGCACCTCCGGGGTGCCACCATCTTCACCAAGTTGGACCTCCGCAGGGCGTATAACCTCATCCGGATACGTGAGGGGGACGAGTGTAAGACCGCCTTCATCACACCCACCGGCCACTACGAATACCTAGTGATGCCCTACGGACTCGCCAACGCCCCCTCCGTATTCCAGGACTTCATCCACGAGGTTCTCCGGGAGTTCCTCCACAGGTTTGTTCTAGTTTATACATCCTGATCTACTCCCGGAACTTGGCCAAACATCGCCAGCACGTTGCGAAGGTCCTAGAACACCTGAGGAAGTTCCAACTCTTTCTCAAAGCGGAGAAATGTTCCTTCCACCAAACCTCAGTGCAGTTCCTTGGGTATAAGATCGATAATAGTGGCATCAAGATGGACGAGGGGAAGGTCACCGCCATCCGAGACTGGCCAACACCCACCACGGTGAAAGAGCTACAACGATTCCTTGGGTTCGCAAATTTCTACAGGTGGTTCATTCAAAACTATAGCAGCATCACTCACCCTTTAACCAGTCTGCTCCAGAACAAACCGAAGTCACTAGCCTGGTCTCCGGCTGCGGAGAAAGCTTTCAACCTCCTCAAAAAGGCATTCACCACCACTCCTCTCCTGGTTCACCCTAACCCCAACAAACCCTTTATCGTGGAAGTGGATGCATCCACGACAGAAGTAGGAGCGGTCCTGTCTCAGCAGCAGGGGAATCCGAGCCGCCTCCATCCATGCGCCTTCTTCTCCCGAAAACTCAACCTGGCGGAGAGGAATTATGACATCGGGAACCGAGAACTGCTGGCAGTCAAACTGGCCCTTGAGGAATGGAGGCACTGGCTGGAGGGAGCCAAACACCCTTTCACAGTTCTCACCAACCACAAAAACTTGGAGTACCTCTGAGCTGCCAAGAGGCTCAATCCCCAACAGGCTCGCTGGGCCCTCTTATTCACCTGGTTCAACTTCACCATCTCCTACCGGCCCGGGTCAAAGAACATCAAGGCGGACGCCCTCTCCCGGATGTTCGCTCCAGAAGAGAGCCCGGAGACACCCGAGCCTATCCTGCCGGAGAACGTCTTTGTCAGCCCCATCACCTGGTCAGAGGAGACCCTTCCACCTGCCAGTACCTCCACAACACTCCGCCGGGTTGCCCACCAGGATCCCAATACATCCCCAGAGCATGACGCACCACCCTGATTCACTCCGCCCACACTTCACTTGGCACTGGTCACCCTGGATGTCAGAAGGTACGTGTAAGGGTGCCAGGGATGTGCCATGTCCAAGGATCCACGCCACCTCCCAGCAGGAAAACTCTTTCTGCTGCCCATCCCCAGCCGTCCCTGGTCGCACCTGGGGGTCGACTTCGTCACAGATCTGCCGACTTCCAGAGATCACACCTGTATCTTTGTAGTGGTTGACAGATTTTCCAAGTCGTGCCGCCTACTGCCATTAAAGGGACCCCCCACGGCTCTGGAGACAGCGGAACTACTGTTTAACCACGTCTTCAGGTATTTCGGCATCCCCAAAGACATCGTCTCGGACCGGGGTCCCCAATTCGTCTCCAGAGTCTGGAGAGCGTTCCTCACACGCCTGGGTGTGGCCGTCAGCCTGTCATCTGGATACCATCTGCAAACTAATGGGCAGACGGAAAGAAAGATCCAGGAGATCAGCCGCTACCTCCGTACCTTCTGCCATAGCCACCAGAACTCGTGGAGCCAGTACTTGGGTTGGGCCGAATACGCACAGAATTCCCTCCGTCAACCTTCCACCGGTCTAACTCCCTTCCAGTGCATACTCGGTTACCAACCACTGCTATTCCCCTGGTCAGCGGAACCGTCGGATGTACCGGCGGTCGATCACTGGTTCCGCGAGAGCGAGAGAGTCTGGGACTCAGCGCACCACCAGCTGCAACGGGCCCTACATCGGTGTAGACGGACAGCCGACCTTCGGCGGTCGGACACACCTGCCTTTCAACCGGGGCAGAAAGTCTGGCTGTCGACCAGGGACATCCGTCTGCGTCTACCCTGCCGCAAGCTGAGCCCCAGGTTTATTGGTCCGTTCTCCATCTTGAAGCAGATCAATCCGGTCACATACAAGCTCCAACTACCACCAGGTTACCGCATTCACCCCACATTTCACGTGTCACTCCTGAAACCTCACTATCCCTCTGTTTCTCCCTCCACAGAGCGTGGCGACAGAGCAGCCGAACCCCCCCTCCCACTCCTACTGGACGTCGGAGGGGAGGGGGTAATGTCACAGACACGCCAGGCTCCAACGAGAATCTATCACAGCGCATTCTCTCACCAGAATTCTAATCACACACGCCTGCACGTAATCACCATCCCAATCACCACACCACATAAAAGACACACACACACTCCATTCACCGTCTGGTCTCATTCAAAGATAGAAGGACTCACTCGAAGCGTTCTCTCTGCTATGCTATTTCACGTTTCTTCATTCCTCGTGTCTCCCCGTGTGTGTCTGCGTGTTCGTCTCCAGTCTCCAGATCTGCCCCGACTCCAGTCATCTCACCCCGGTTCTCCTCAGCACCCGACCCAGGGCAGTATCTCTCTCTCTCACTCTTTCTCTTCTTTCTCACATCCACCAGTTTCATCCAGCTGCTTGAGCCCAAATAAAAAGAGCTAACTGCATTTCTCTGTCTCTGTGCCTTCTGTCCCGTAACAGAGTGGGATTATAAATCATTATAAACACTGAGAGTTGGATTATAAATCATTATAAACACTGAGAGTGGGATTATAAACACAGAGAGTGGGATTATAAATCATTATAAACACAGAGTGGGATTATAAATCATTATAAACACTGCGAGTGGGATTATAAACACAGAGAGTGGGATTATAAATCATTATTAACACTGAGAGTGGGATTATAAATCATTATAAACACTGAGTGGGATTATAAATCATTATAAACACTGAGAGTGGGATTATAAATCATTATAAACACTGAGAGTGGGATTATAAATCATTATAAACACGAGAGAATGGAATTATAAATCATTATAAACACTGAGAGTGGGATTGTAAATCATTATAAACATGAGAGAGTGGAATTATAAATCATTATAAACACTGAGAATGGGATTATAAATCATTGAAAACACTGACAGTGGGATTATAAATCATTATAAACACTGAGAGTGGGATTATAATTCATTATAAACACAGAGAGTGGGATTATAAATCATTATAAACACAGAGAGTGGGATTATGAATCATTATAAACTGAGAGTGGGATTATGATTCATTATAAACTGAGAGTGGGATTACAAATCATTATAAACACCACAGAGTGGGATTATAAAACATTATAAACACTGAGAGTGGGATTATAAAGACAGAGAGTAGGATTATAAATCATTATAAACACTGAGAGTGGGATTATAAATCATTATAAACACTGAGAGGGGGATTATAAATCGTTATAAACACTGAGAGTGGGATTATAAATCATTATAAACACTGAGAGTGGGATCATAAATCATTATAAACACCAGAGAGTGGGATTATAAACACAGAGAGTGGGATTATAAATCATTATAAACACTGAGAGTGGGATTATAAATCATTATAAACACTGAGAGTGGGATTATAAATCATTATTAACACAGAGAGTGGGATTATAAATCATTATAAACACTGAGAGTGGGATTGTTACGGCCGGCGGTGTCCGGCTGGATAGTAACAGACCCAACGCGAAGCTTCCGTGAAACATAAAGGGGTTTATTAACATGAACCACGAGACATGAACATAACAAAAACCGCGACACCACACTGGCCTACATACAAACGAAGACTAGCAACTAAAACAGACAAAGACAGGACTATAAATAGGAAACATAATCAGGGAACAATCATGATACATTGGGGACAGGTGCACAGGGGAAGGAACACACATTAGGCTAGGGCGGGGCTTAACTAACACACATGGCCAAAACATAAACATAAACAGACATGACATGACAACCCCTACTGAGGGCCCCCTAGTGGTCACCCTCAGCCCTGCTACCCGTAACATCTCCCCCCTCTCAAAGGCGCGGCTCCCGACGCGCCACACCCTAGCCCCTCCCAAAAAGTCCGGTCCAGCGATGGGTCCTGGGGAGGAGCTAGGAACGTAGAGAGGCCGGTGGGGGGAGCGAGGAGCAGGGCGAGGCACTTGGGGGGGGAGCGAGAAGCAAAAGCAAGGCGAGTGGGGGGAAGCGAGGACCAAGGCGAGGCAAGTGAGGGGAACGAGGATCAAGGCGAGGCAAGTGGGGGGAACGAGGATCAAGGCGAGGCAAGTGGGGGGAGTGAGAAGCAGGAGCGAGACAAGTGGGGGGAGCAAAGGACCCGACGGCAAGGCCAAAGGGTCCGACGCGACGTCCACAGCCGAGCGGAGGCACCGAACGAGGTCCACAGCCGAGCCGCAGAGCCGAATGACGTCCACAGCCGAGCCGCAGAGCCGAATGACGTCCACAGCCGAGCCGCAGAGCCGAATGACGTCCACAGCCGAGCAGCAGGACCAAGCGACGTCCACCGCCGAGCAGCAGCTTCGAGCGACGTCCACCGCCGAGCACTCGCACCGAGCGATGTCCACCGACGAACGACGGCTCCGGGGCGACGATGTCCGTCTCGCTGAGGTCTGGAACTCCCCAAGGGGCGGGCGGGCGGGAGCAAGGTGCTGCCGAAACTCTCCTCCGCTGGCAACAGGTGGGGCAGCGCCCCCACGGAAGCTACATCATGGGGCGACGCCCCCCACAGGAACATGGGCGGAGCGAGAGTCGGAGCAGTCAAAACAAAAAACAAAAAAAAGGTTCAAGGTCCGGGGCCCTGACCGGAACTCTCCTCTGCTGGCGAACATTGGGGCAACGCCCCCCACGGAAGCTACATCGTGGGGTGACGCCCCCCACCGGAACCTAAGCAGAGCGAGAGCCGGAAAAAAAAATTGAAACGCCGGCCCTTGGCCGGAACTCTTTCCCTGGATAAAAATGGGGGTACGCCCCTCACGGAAGCTACATCGTGAGGCGACGCCCCCCACGAGAACATGGACGAGACTCTAAAAATGGGGGCACGCCCCTCACGGAAGCTACATCGTGAGGCGACGCCCCCCACGAAACATGAACGAGACAAAAAAAAATTTCTTCCAAAAATGTAAATTTTCTGCCGACACCCTCCTCCAGTCCCTAACCGCGGGCGGAGAGAGGGGCGGAATCAACAAAAAACCCCCCAGAAAACCCTACTCCGAACCGGAGCGCAAAACGAAAACAAGCAAAACAATAAAAACCCGGAAACGAAAAAACTAACCTTCTCGCTGAAGCTTCGCGCTGGATCTGTTCGGTTTGGGCTAGTCTTTCTGTTACGGCCGGCGGTGTCCGGCTGGATTGTAACAGACCCAACGCGAAGCTTCCGTGAAACATAAAGGGGTTTATTAACATGAACCACGAGACATGAACATAACAAAAACCGCGACACCACACTGGCCTACATACAAATGAAGACTAGCAACTAAAACAGACAAAGACAGGACTATAAATAGGAAACATAATCAGGGAACAATCATGATACATTGGGGACAGGTGCACAGGGGAAGGAACACACATTAGGCTAGGGCGGGGCTTAACTAACACACATGGCCAAAACATAAACATAAACAGACATGACATGACAACCCCTACTGAGGGCCCCCTAGTGGTCACCCTCAGCCCTGCTACCCGTAACAGGGATTATAAATCATTATAAACACTGAGAGTGGGATTATAAATCATTATAAACACGAGAGAGTGGAATTATAAATCATTATAAACACTGAGAGTGGGATTGTAAATCATTATAAACATGAGAGAGTGGAATTATAAATCATTATAAACACTGAGAATGGGATTATAAATCATTGAAAACACTGAGAGTGGGATTATAAATCATTATAAACACTGAGAGTGGGATTATAATTCATTATAAACACAGAGAGTGGGATTATAAATCATTATAAACACAGAGAGTGGGATTATGAATCATTATAAACTGAGAGTGGGATTATGAATCATTATAAACTGAGAGTGGGATTACAAATCATTATAAACACCACAGAGTGGGATTATAAAACATTATAAACACTGAGAGTGGGATTATAAAGACAGAGAGTGGGATTATAAATCATTATAAACACTGAGAGTGGGATTATAAATCATTATAAACACTGAGAGGGGGATTATAAATCGTTATAAACACTGAGAGTGGGATTATAAATCATTATAAACACTGAGAGTGGGATCATAAATCATTATAAACACCAGAGAGTGGGATTATAAACACAGAGAGTGGGATTATAAATCATTATAAACACTGAGAGTGGGATTATAAATCATTATAAACACTGAGAGTGGGATTATAAATCATTATAAACACTGAGAGTGGGATTATAAATCATTATAAACACTGAGAGTGGGATTATAAATCATTATAAACACTGAGAGTGGGATTATGTCACGCCCCGCCCGGGAGTTAACCGCAAGAGGGAGCTCTCGCCCGCCTTTTGAGATTACTTCTGGGTTGCGCCCCGGGCATAAAAGCGGGGTGCACATTTTGCATGACGCGAAGTATCTTTATGGAATGTACCGAGCGTTTTCTTGTTGGATTATCTTTTGTGTATGACCTGGACTGTTTACCGTTAACCCTTTTGGATTATCTGTGTTGTTGCTATAATTGGATTACTGACCTCGGACTGTTTATGGACTTTCGTTTCTGCCTTTCGATTTTGGATTATACGACCGGGATTATTGTTTTCACGTTGCCGAAATCTGTGCCTGTCCCCGACTCCATCTCTGCTCGTCCCCTATCGCCAGCTCGGCGAATGGATCCGAACACTTCCGCCTCCGGCGGAGCTCCGTCACAGAATACTTCGCCTATCATGGATCCAGCGGAGCTTCGCGATATCATCGTGCGGCAAGGAGCGATCATACGCTCCTATCAGGATCAGGTGGAAGCGCTGCAAAACCAGATACGCGGTACGAGCACCGCTGCATCACGGGATCCGCCCACAGCTCGCGGTGAGTCTCCACGTTTGGCTTTGCCCGATAAATTTGATGGCTCTGCTGATCGCTGTCGGGGTTTTTTGCGGCAATGTGAAGTGTTTTTCGCTCACCAGCCAGGCATGTATAGTAATGAGGAAACGCAGTGAGCATTCGTTATGTCATTACTCACTAACCGGGCATTAGAATGGGCTTCTGCGGTTTGGGATGCCGATCCTCAGATCAGGTCATCATTTTCCCACTTCGCGGGCTTAATCCGGGAGGTGTTTGAATACCCTGTGGGAGGCAAAGACATCTCCGTGCAGCTCATGGAGCTGCGTCAGGGAACGGACACCGCCGCGGACTACGCCATCACGTTTCGCACATTGGTGGCCCAATCGTGGTGGAATGACGCTTCACTTTGGGCGGTGTTTCGTGCTGGGTTGAATCCAGAGCTCCAGACGGAGCTAGCGTCTCGCACTGAGGCTACCACCTTATCTCAGTTCGTCGCCACAGCCATTCGTCTGGACAATCTCCGGCGCCAACACCAAGCAGGGGCTTCGCGAGCCGGCCCTGTTCGCCATCGCAGCCAAACAGACTACCCTAGCTTCAGGGAGGAGACGCCCGAACCCATGCAACTGGGGAGATCCAGACTGATGGGCTTCGCTCACCCACAGCAAGGTCGTATGAGGCTGTGTTACCACTGCGGGGCCTCAGGACATCAGAGCTCTCGCTGCCCAGAAAGAGAGGCACCGGCTAAGGTGGGTGGCGGTTCTCAGTTCTTCAGTCTGTTGGTGCCAGTGTCCTTGAGTGTTTCTGACCATTGTATCTCTGTCTCAGCCCTAATCGATAGTGGGGCGGCCGTGAACCTTATTGACGGGGCATTGGTGGAGAGGCTCGGGATCCCCACCTTCCCCTGCGTACCATCCCTAAGGATCACGGCCATCGACAGTCAGCCCATTGGGGAGGGCTACCTCAAACGACAGACAGAGCTGCTGGAGTTCCGAGTGGGCCTGTTTCATCAGGAACGCCTGGCGTTTTACGTCACCTCCTCACCAGTCAACCCCGTGATCCTGGGATTCCCATGGCTCCGTCGTCATGACCCCCAGATCTTCTGGCGTTCAGGGGAGCTGGTACGCTGGTCACCCTCCTGTCACTACAGGTGTCTTCAGAACCAGGTGCCGAGGCCTTGCAGGGCCTCTCGTGTGAGGGAGATGTCCCCTCCTCCTCAAGATCACCTCCCGCAGGCTTACGCAGAGTCCCGAGAGGTCTTCAGCAAGGAGAAGGCGTCTCGCCTGCCGGTGCATCAACCCTGGGATTGCGCCATTGACCTGCTACCTAACGCATCTCCTCCTAGGGGGCGGATCTACCCCCTTTCGCTACCCGAGTCAAAGGCCATGGAGGAATACATAGAAACTGCCTTATCAGCAGGTCACATTCAGCCCTCCACGTCCCCGCGGCGGCTGGCTTCTTCTTCGTGGGTAAGAAAGATGGAGGCTTACATCCATGCATTGATTACCAGGGCCTGAATGCCATCACCGTTCCGTACCCCTATCCTCTGCCCTTGGTACCTGCAGCACTGGAACAGCTGAGGGGGGCAAGGATCTTCACCAAGCTTGACCTCAGGAGCGCCTACAACCTAGTCCAGATTCGCGAGGGCGGCGAATGGAAGACCGCGTTCTACACCACTCACGGTCACTACGAGTACCGAGTTATGCCGTTCGGCCTTACCAATGCTCCCGCAGTCTTCCAGGCACTGATTAATGGAGTATTTCAAGACCTGCTGGGCAAAGGGGTCATCGCGTACATCGATGACATTCTTGTGTACTCCAAGTCTCTGGAGGAACATGTGTTACACGTTCGGGAGGTTCTTTCCCGCCTGCAGCGTCATCACCTTTATGTGAAGCTGGAGAAATGTGAGTTTCACCGGACTATGGTAACTTTCTTGGGCTACGTGATATTTCAACGGGGCGTAGAGATGGACATGGTCAAGGTTCGGGCAGTCACAGACTGGCCCGCTCCCACCACAGTGTGGGAATTGCAGCGATTCTTGGGCTTTGCGAACTTCTATAGGAGATTCATAAGGAACTACAGCTCTGTGGCAGGTCCATTGACATCCCTACTACGAGGTAAGCCCAAGAGACTGGCCTGGACAGACCAGGCCCGTGCAGCCTTCCAGCAGTTAAAGGAGAACTTCACGTCAGCCCCCATCCTACGACACCCGGATCCAGACTTACCTTTCATGGTGGAGGTGGATGCCTCCAGTAAGGGCCTCGGGGCCGTACTCTCCCAACATCATGGCGAACCTGGTAAGCTCCACCCATGTGCGTATTACTCACGGAGGCTGACGGCCGCGGAGTGCAACTACGACGTAGGCAATAGGGAGCTACTGGCCATTAAGGCAGCGCTGGAGGAGTGGCGCCACTGGCTGGAGGGAGCACGCCACCCATTTCAAGTACTCACTGATCACCGTAACTTGGAGTATCTCTGTGGAGCCAAACGTCTGAACCCTGCGGCAGGCCAGATGGGCCTTGTTCTTCACACGGTTTCAATTCACGGTGACATACCGCCCTGGGTCCAAGAACGGGAAGGCTGACGCTCTTTCCAGGGGATTCGAGACCACCAGTGAGCCGACCCAAATCGAGCCCATCTTACCGGTTACTGCTATTCTGGCCCCGGTCCGGTGGAACCTCGTGGACGAGATTCAGCACGCTCACACCAATGAACCCCCCCCTGCCGGTTGTCCGCCGAATCGGATCTTCGTGCCGCCACAGTTCCGGCTTCAGGTGATGCAGTGGGTACACGAGGCTCCTATCTCAGGACATCCTGGGATTCAATGATCCACCCAGCTCGTCCGCCATCGATTCTGGTGGCCCTCCCTAACCTCTGACGTGGAGGAACACGTACGGGCCTGCTCTACCTGTGCTCAGACACGCACCAATCACCAACTACCAGAGGGGCTGCTGGAGCCCCTTCCGATTCCTCAACGCCCCTGGTCACACCTGTCAGTGGATTTTCTGATGGATTTACCTGACTCGGGAGGTCACACCGCAGTTCTGGTGGTGGTGGATCGCTTCTCCAAGGGGTGTAAGTTGATTCCCTTAAAGGGGTTGCCCTCTGCCATGCAGACTGCGGAAGCCCTGTTCCTGCACGTGTTCCGGAACTTCGGCCTTCCCGAGGACATCGTGTCGGACCGGGGGTCGCAATTCACTTCCCGTGTGTGGCTGTCGCTATGTGCTCGATTGGGTATCGGAGTTAGCCTGAGTTCCGGTTACCACCCCCAGTCGAATGGTCAGGCGGAGCGCCTCAACCAAGAGATCGGCCGGTTCCTCAGGTCTTACTGCAGCAGGGAGCAGCAGCGGTGGAGTGAGTTTCTGCCCTGGGCCGAATACGCCCAGAACTCCCTCACCCACGCCTCTATGGGTATAACCTCGTTCCAATGCGTACTGGGGTACCAACCGCCTCTATTCCCCTGGGCGGGGGAACCTTCCGATGTCCCTGCTGTGGAGGACTGGTATCAGCGGAGTCAAGAGGTCTGGGAGAGGGCGCATGTACGCCTCCAACGGGCCGTGAGAAGACAGAGGATACAGGCCAACCGGCATCGGTGTCCGCACCCTTCTTATCGGGTGGGACAGATGGTGTGGCTGTCCACGCGGAACCTCCACCTCAAGCTGCCATGCCGCAAACTTAGCCCCAGGTTCGTCGGGCCATTCGAGATAATACGCCAGGTGAATCCGGTGGCGTATCGGCTGCGACTCCCTGCGACATATCGCATCTGTCCCACGTTCCACATGTCTCTGCTGAAACCAGCTCACCCTTCGACGGAGAGGGCGCCGGCTGGCGAGGAGCCACCACCACCGCTGGACGTCGAGGGGTCTCCAGCTTATCGGGTGCGGGCCCTCCTGGATTCCAGGCGGGTTCGTTCTTGCATTCAGTACCTCGTGGACTGGGAGGGTTACGGCGCCGAGGAGCGGTCGTGGGTGGACGCTCTCGACATCCTAGACCCTTCGCTGTTGGAGGACTTCCATCGCGACCACCCGAGTAGACCGGCACCACGCCCCAGGGGGCGCCCACGGCGTAGAACCCTGGGAGGTGTTCCTAGAGGGGGGGGCTCTGTCACGCCCCGCCCGGGAGTTAACCGCGAGAGGGAGCTCTCGCCTGCCTTTTGAGATTACTTCCGGGTTGCGCCCCGGGCATAAAAGCGGGGTGCACATTTTGCATGACGCGAAGTATCTTTATGGAAAGTACCGAGCGTTTTCTTGTTGGATTATCTTTTGTGTATGACCTGGACTGTTTACCGTTTACCCTTTTGGATTATCTGTGTTGTTGCTATAATTGGATTACTGACCTCGGACTGTTTATGGACTTTCGTTTCTGCCTTTTGATTTTGGATTATACGCTTGGGATTATTGTTTTCACGTTGCTGAACTCTGTGCCTGTCCCCGACTCCGTCTCTGCTCGTCCCCTATCGCCAGCTCGGCGAATGGATCCGAACACTTCCGCCTCCGGCGGAGCTCCGTCACAGATTATAAATCATTATAAACACCAGAGAGTGTGATTATAAATCATTATAAACACTGAGATTGGGATTATAAATCATTATAAACACTGAGAGTGCGATTATAAATCATTATAAACACAAGAGAGTGGGATTATAAATTATTATAAACATGAGAGAGTGGAATTATAAATCATTATAAACACTGAGAGTGGGATTATAAATCATTATAAACACAGAGAGTGGGATTATTAATCATTATAAACACTGAGTGGGATTATAAATCATAAACACTGAGAGTGGGATTATAAATCATTATAAACACTGAGAGTGGGATTATAAATCATTATAAACACAGAGAGTGGGATTATAAATCATTATAAACACAGAGAGTGGGATTATAAATCATTATAAACACTGAGAGTGGGATTAAAAACACTGAGAGTGGGATTATAAATCATTATAAACACTGAGAGTGGGATTATAAATCATTATAAACACGAGAGAGTGGAATTATAAATCATCATAAACACTGCGAGTGGGATTATAAACACAGAGAGTGGGATTATAAATCATTATAAACACTGAAAGTGGGATTAAAAACACTGAGAGTGGGATTATAAATCATTATAAACACTGAGTGGGATTATAAATCCTTATAAACACGAGAGAGTGGAATTATAAATCATTATAAACACTGAGAGTGGGATTATAAATCATTATAAACACGAGAGAGTGGAATTATAAATCATTATAAACACTGAGAGTGGGATTATAAATCATTATAAACACTGAGAGTGGGATTATAATTCATTATAAACACAGAGAGTGGGATTATGAATCATTATAAACTGAGAGTGGGATTACAAATCATTATAAACACCACAGAGTGGGATTATAAAACATTATAAACACTGAGAGTGGGATTATAAAGACAGAGAGTGGGATTATAAATCATTATAAACACTGAGAGTGGGATTATAAATCATTATAAACACTGAGAGTGGGATTATAAATCATTATAAACACTGAGAGTGGGATTATAAATCATTATAAAAACCAGAGAGTGGGATTATAAATCATTATAAACATGAGAGAGTCGGAATTATAAATCATTATAAACACTGAGAGTGGGATTATAAATCATTATAAACACTGAGTGGGATTATAAATCATTATAAACACTGAGAGTGGGATTATAAATCATTATAAACACTGAGTGTGGGATTATAAATCATTATTGTTACGGGGGCAAGTGCCCCCGATGGACCACTAGGGGGCTTCAGCAGGGGTTTTGTTTATTTATCCATGTGTTCGTTCTAGCCACGCCTTTTCCTATTGTGTTCATGCCTGTCACCTGTTCCTAATGTGTCTGTAATCATGTTCCTTATTTATAGTGGCCGTCTGTCTCCCTTTCTTGGCCAGTCTTCGTCTTAGTGTATGTCCGTGTGCTTCTATGTCGTTTATTTAATAAAACCCCTGTCCGCTGTCTAACTCCGCGTTGGGTCTGCTTCCTTTACACCGGCTGCATCATCATCTTCATCACCACCATAATCTGTAGCAGCGATCCGTGACAGAAAGACTGGCCTAAACCGTACAGACCCAACGCGGCGCGAGGTATGCGAGGCTTCCTTTTTTCCCCTGATCTCCCTAGCACGCCCCGTTTGGATTTTTTGTTCCCTCCGGCACATCTTTCCGCGTCTGTTTTCTCCATAGCGGAAAGATGTTTTTAACCTGCCTTTTTTTTTCTTTTTGTGCCGGCACTCGCTCCGCTATTTTCCCTGTGAGGAATACGTCTCCGTTTCCGGTGGAGCGTATTGCCTCACTTCCGTCGGCGGAGTGGAGTACCGGCTACCCTCGCTTCAGTTTTTTGAGTTTTTCGTTTTTCCCGGAGTGGATTTTTTTTTTCCTTTTCTCCCTATAGACCTGTTTTCCTGATCCGGTGAGGTCTCCTGCTTGGATTATTTTTTTGTTTTTCTTCGGTATGGGTGCATTGCTCCGCCTCTTTCCTGTGGGGGGCGTTTTTCTCTTCCTGTTTCCATACAGGACGCCGCCTCACTTCTGTCGGCGGAGGATGGCCCCGATGAGACCTGTTTCTTCTTCCTCTTCATCGCCGGGACTCGCTCCGCCTCATTCCTCATCGGCGGAGGAGATCGCCGGCCACACCTCCCTCCCTCCCTCCCTGTGGGGGCCTTCGGCCCAGCCGGGCTGAGGTCGTCGCTCATCTCGACTACGCGTCAGGGGACGTCGTTCGGTGCTGCTGCTCGGCGGTGGACGTCGTTCGGTTCTGCTGCTCGGCGGTGACGTCGCTCGGCCCCCCTGCTCGGCGGTGGATGTCGCTCGACGCTTCTGCTCGGCTGTGGACGTCGTTTGGGACCCTCCGGCCTTACCGTCGTGCCCGTCTCTCCCCCCATTTGCCTCGCTTTGCTCCTCGCTCCTCCCACTCACCTCACCGGGTTCCTCGCTCCCGCCTCCTGCCTCGCCTTGCACCTCGCTCCCCCCACTTGCCTTGCCTTGCTCCTCGCTCCCCCCCCTTGTTGCCTCTCCGTGTTCTTCGCTCCTCTCTGGGTTTCCCTGGTCCGAAGGGTTTTCCGGACTAGGGGGAGGGGTTGGCGCGTCGGGAGCCGCGCCGTAGGGGGGGGGGGTACTGTTACGGGGGCAAGTGCCCCCGATGGACCACTAGGGGGCTTCAGCAGGGGTTTTGTTTATTTATCCATGTGTTCGTTCTAGCCACGCCTTTTCCTATTGTGTTCATGCCTGTCACCTGTTCCTAATGTGTCTGTAATCATGTTCCTTATTTATAGTGGCCGTCTGTCTCCCTTTCTTGGCCAGTCTTCGTCTTAGTGTATGTCCGTGTGCTTCTATGTCGTTTATTTAATAAAACCCCTGTCCGCTGTCTAACTCCGCGTTGGGTCTGCTTCCTTTACACCGGCTGCATCATCATCTTCATCACCACCATAATCTGTAGCAGCGATCCGTGACAATTATAAACACTGAGTGGGATTATAAATCATTATAAACATGAGAGAGTGGAATTATAAATCATTATAAACACTGAGAGTGGGATTATAAATCATTATAAACACTGAGTGGGATTATAAATCATTATAAACACTGAGAGTGGGATTATAAATCATTATAAACACTGAGAGTGGGATTATAAATCATTATAAACACTGAGAGTGGGATTATAAATCATTATAAACACAGAGAGTGGGATTATAAATCATTATAAACATGAGAGAGTGGAATTATAAATCATTATAAACATGAGAGAGTCGGAATTATAAATCATTATAAACACTGAGAGTGGGATTATAAATCATTATAAACATGAGAGAGTGGAATTATAAATCATTATAAACATGAGAGAGTCGGAATTATAAATCATTATAAACACTGAGAGTGGGATTATAAATCATTATAAACACTGAGTGGGATTAGAAATCATTATAAACACTGAGAGTGGGATTATAAATCATTATAAAAACCAGAGAGTGGGATTATAAATCATTATAAACATGAGAGAGTCGGAATTATAAATCATTATAAACACTGAGTGGGATTAGAAATCATTATAAACACTGAGAGTGGGATTATAAATCATTATAAACACTGAGAGTGGGATTATAAATCATTATAAACACTGAGAGTGGGATTATAAATCATTATAAACACTGAAAGTGGGATTATAAATCATTATAAACACTGAGTGGGATTATAAATCATTATAAACACTGAGAGTGGGATTATAAATCATTATAAACACTGAGTGGGATTATAAATCATTATAAACACTGAGAGTGGGATTATAAATCATTATAAAAACCAGAGAGTGGGATTATAAATCATTATAAACATGAGAGAGTCGGAATTATAAATCATTATAAACACTGAGAGGGGGATTATAAATCATTATAAACACTGAGTGGGATTAGAAATCATTATAAACACTGAGAGTGGGATTATAAATCATTATAAACACCAGAGAGTGGGATTATAAATCATTATAAACATGAGAGAGTGGGATTATAAATCATTATAAACACTGAAAGTGGGATTATAAATCATTATAAACACCAGAGAGTGGGATTATAAATCATTATAAACACCAGAGAGTGGGATTATAAATCATTATAAACACTGAGTGGGATTAGAAATCATTATAAACACTGAGAGTGGGATTATAAATCATTATAAACACCAGAGAGTGGGATTAGAAATCATTATAAACATGAGAGAGTGGGATTATAAATCATTATAAACACTGAAAGTGGGATTATAAATCATTATAAACACAGAGAGTGGGATTATAAATCATTATAAACACTGAAAGTGGGATTATAAATCATTATAAACACCAGAGAGTGGGATTATAAATCATTATAAACACTGAGTGGGATTATAAATCATTATAAACATGAGAGAGTCGGAATTATAAATCATTATAAACACTGAGAGTGGGATTATAAATCATTATAAACACTGAGTGGGATTATAAATCATTATAAACACTGAGAGTGGGATTATAAATCATTATAAACACTGAGAGTGGGATTATAAATCATTATAAACACTGAGAGTGGGATTATAAATCATTATAAACACTGAGAGTAGGATTATAAATCATTATAAACACAGAGAGTGGGATTATAAATCATTATAAACACAGAGAGTGGGATTATAAATCATTATAAACATGAGAGAGTGGAATTATAAATCATTATAAACACTGAGAGTGGGATTATAAATCATTATAAACACTGAGTGGGATTATAAATCATTATAAACACTGAGAGTGGGATTATAAATCATTATAAACACTGAGAGTGGGATTATAAATCATTATAAACACTGAGAGTGGGATTATAAATCATTATAAACACTGAGTGGGATTATAAATCATTATAAACACTGAGAGTGGGATTATAAATCATTATAAACACTGAGAGTGGGATTATAAATCATTATAAACACTGAGAGTGGGATTATAAAACATTATAAACACTGAGAGTGGGATTATAAATCATTATAAACACTGAGAGTGGGATTATAAATCATTATAAACACTGAGAGTGGGATTATAAATCATTATAAACACTGAGAGTGGGATTATAAATCATTATAAACACTGAGAGTGGGATTATAATTCATTATAAACACAAAGAGTGGGATTATAAATCATTATAAACACTGAGAGTGGGATTATAAATCATTATAAACACTGAGAGTGGGATTGTAAATCATTATAAACACTGAGAGTGGGATTATAAATCATTATAAACACTGAGAGTGGGATTATAAATCATTATAAACACTGAGAGTAGGATTATAAATCATTATAAACACTGAGAGTGGGATTATAAATCATTATAAACACTGAGAGTGGGATTATAAATCATTATAAACACTGAGTGGGATTATAAATCATTATAAACACTGAGAGTGGGATTATAAATCATTATAAACACTGAGAGTGGGATTATAAATCATTATAAACACTGAGAGTGGGATTATAATTCATTATAAACACTGAGAGTGGGATTATAAATCATTATAAACACAGAGAGTGGGATTATAAATCATTATAAACACTGAGAGTGGGATTATAAATCATTATAAACACTGAGAGTGGGATTATAAATCATTATAAACACTGAGAGTGGGATTATAAATCATTATAAACACTGAGAGTGGGATTATAAATCATTATAAACACTGAGAGTGGGATTATAAATCATTATAAACACTGAGAGTGGGATTATAAATCATTATAAACACTGAGAGTGGGATTACAAATCATCATAAACACTGAGAGTGGGATTATAAATCATTATAAACACTGAGAGTGGGATTATAAATCATTATAAACACTGAGAGTGGGATTATAAATCATTATAAACACTGAGAGTGGGATTATAAATCATTATAAACACTGAGAGTGGGATTATAAATCATTATAAACACTGAGAGTGGGATTACAAATCATTATAAACACAGAAATAAATTTTGATTTATTTGATTTATATAACTATATATAACCAGGTAGAATTTATAAAGTTTTAACATGAAGTCTTTTCGTAAAATCTGATCACAACACTTGTTTTAGGCAATTTAATCTTTTAGTCTAACAAAACTCTATTACTGCTTTTGGCGACGCTTTGTTAATTCAGTGGCTTTCCCCACATCATCTGCCTCAGAACACGTTTGTTTATTTCACGTCACATCGTTTATCTGCTAAAGTTGTGACTCATCACCGCACGGAAAACAGCTACACGGCTCATCAATCTCTCGCTTAAAACCCGCCGCTGATTATCCATCATCATGATTCAGCCGGTTAAAAAGCTAAAGCAGAAAGTGAAACATCCATT
>JAUCMX010000004.1:2238115-2255615 GCA_033459395.1 Hemibagrus guttatus
GAGACAGGGACAGAGGGAGTTTCTCATGTTGTGTTGTATGTGTGTGGTGTGTATGTGGTGTGTGCATAGTGCGTGGTGTGTAGTATGTGGTGTGTAGTGTGTGCTGTGTTGTGTGTGGTGTGTAGTGTGTGGTGTGTTGTGTGTGGTGTGTAGTGTGTGGTGTGTAGTGTGTGGTGTGTTGTTTGTGGTGTGTATTGTGTGGTGTGTAGTGTGTGGTGTGTAGTATGTGGTGTGTAGTGTGTGGTGTGTAGTGTGTGGTGTGTAGTATGTAGTGTGTGGTGTGTAGTATGTGGTGTGTATTGTGTAGTGTGTGGGGTGTGTACTGTGTGAGTGTGTGTAGTATGTGGTGTGTGTACTGTGTGTGGTGTGTAGTATGTGGTGTGTAGTATGTGGTGTGTGTGTGGATGTGTAGTGTGTGGATGTCTGGTGTGTGGTGTGTAATATGTGGTGTGTGTGTGTGTGTGTGGTGTGTACTATGTGGTGTGTGGTGTGTGTGTGGTGTGTAGTGTGTGGTGTGTGGTGTGTGCTGTGTAATATGTGGTGTGTGTGTGTGTGTGGTGTGTAGTGTGTGGTGTGTAGTGTGTGGTGTGTAGTATGTGGTGTGTATTGTGTTGTGTGTAGTGTGTGGGGTGTGTACTGTGTGAGTGTGTGTAGTATGTGGTGTGTGTACTGTGTGTGGTGTGTAGTATGTGGTGTGTAGTATGTGGTGTGTGTGTGGATGTGTAGTGTGTGGATGTGTGGTGTGTGGTGTGTGTGTGGTGTGGAGTGTGTGGTGTGTGCTGTGTAATATGTGGTGTGTGTGTGTGTGTGGTGTGTAGTATGTGGTGTGTGTGTGGTGTGTAGTGTGTGGTGTGTAGTATGTGGTGTGTGTGTGTGGATGTGTAGTGTGTGGATGTGTGGTATGTGCTGTGTAATATGTGGTGTGTGTGTGTGTGTGGGTGTGTGGTGTGTGGTGTGTGTGTGTGTGTGTTGTTATCAGTGAGTCAGGGGTTGGCGCGAGCCGTATCTATCCTCGCTAAACACACAAAGCTCACTGCAAACACACACAGCGCCAGAGGGGTTTCTCAGCACGAGTGTGTGTTTTGTGGGTTGGGGGAGTTTCTGACCTCCAGGCCAGTTGAACCCCTCATTTTCCACACCAGGGCATTTCCCATGAGGCTTTGCCGGACAGCTCGTCCGATCGGCCCCAATCAGCGGGGGACAGAGCTGTCCAGCTGCTCAGCGCCCCCTCTGAGCACCCGTGTGTGTGTGTATGTATGTGTGTGTGTGCTAAATGACCGCTAGCAGCAAATATTCCAGAGGCCAGGAGTTTAAGCTGTCTTTGGATGCCAGAGTGGAGATAAAGCAGCAGCTCGGGATGAGGTTAGGTTAATGTCTGACCAGGGCAGAAATCCGATACGCTTATTATCACAGGGAAAAGAATCCAGGATCCAGGAGTACGCAAACATTCGGCTCTGTGTGCTAGTTACGCAAAACACACAGCTCACCACTGCTCCATCAATAACTAGATGACCAACTCGTCCTTTTTTCCTTTTCCTCTTTCACCTCAGAGACGAGGCGATGACGTGAGTGAGAGAGGCTACTGATCGACTTGATAACAACAATTACACAACATTTTGGTCAGTTAGGTCACCAGTGTCAACACTGACCTCAGATTTGTCAGTAAAATAGAAAATCCCTCCAGGTGAATCAAATTAGACAGAAATTAGACTTTAAGCTAAACCAAATCCCTCATTATGGTTTGTTGTGTTAAGGAGCAGCTTCACTACAGAAGGAAATCATTCTCCAGTGATACAATAGAGAGAGAGAGAGAGAGAGAGAGAGAGAGAGAGAGAGAGAGAGAGAGAGAGAGAAAGAAAGAGAGAGAAAGAGAGAGATAGAGAGAGAAAACATAGAGAGAGAGACAGAGAGTGTGTGTGTGTGTGTGTGTGTGTGTGTGTGTGTGAGAGAGAGAGAAACAGAGAGAGAGAAAACAGGGAGAGAGACAGAGAGAGAGATACAGAGAAAGAGAGAGAGAAACAGAAAGAGAAAGAGCGAGAGAGAGAGAGAGAGAGAGAGAGAAACAGAGAGAGAGAGAGAAACAGAAAGAGAAAGAGAGAGAGAGAGAGAGAGAGCGTTAGACAGACACAGAGAGATGCTAACACACATTCACACACACACACACTCACACACACACACACACTGACACACACACACACACACACACACATGGCGGTGTTGCAGGACGAAAAACTCGGGTAAAGGCCACTTGTGAGGCCACGTCTCCATCCTGGTCTTCTTCTAGCCATTAGCCGGCTCTGTATCTCTCCCTCGTTCCATCTCTCCCTCTCCTTTCAACTTTCTCACCCTCTCAGAATGCTCTGTCCACTCTCTCTTCATCCCTCGTTCCTTTCCTTTATGCTCTCCAAAAAAAAAACACCCACCCCATCGTCTTCATGTCTCTTTCTCCCAAACACTCTTTCAACTTTTCTCTCTCTCTCTGTCTCTCTCTCTCTCTCTCTCTCTCTCTCTCTCTCTCTATCCGAGTGCTTCTTTGGGCTTTTAAGCCCTGTCTTGAGCTTTCTCACAGGCAGTCGATGCTCTAAATGCGCTCCGCGGAAGAAAAGACGAGTGCCAAGACTCCATTCATCGCCGACTCCATTTAGCCGGAGCGTTCTAAAGAGCTCTCCAGTCTGAGACGCTAGCTTCAGCGCAAGGCTCCGGCATTGAGACCGTCTCTCTCTCTCTCTCTGTCTCTCTCTCTCTCCCTCTCTCTCTCTCTCTCTCTGCTGTTATTAAAGGGGGAAGACTTGGAGGAGAGATGAGAGGGAAATGGACTTTTATGCGTCCAGGTCGTCCTTTTGTTCCTGATGAAAAAGTTGCGCCGCTAATGGCTAAAGGGCTTTAAAGAAATAAGGCGGATCGTTTTAAAGATGTTGTGGGTAATGCAGAAAGTTGTACACTTCAGGAGAAATGTGTGTATGTGTGTGTGTGTGTGTATCTCGGTCGGTGTGTATTCTGCCACCATGTCCGAAGATGATTAACAACATGGTAAAAAAATGTAATAAATAGGAAATAACACTAATACAGAAATGCAGGAGAACAGATTTATATTGAAATGTAGTCATTTCTGGAAGCCCGGCTTTCTGTTGGATCTGAAACATCACGACACTAGCTATTATGGGTTATTTGTATTAGAAGCTGTGTAAGGAAAAAAATCACATGTGTGTGTGTGTGTGTGTGTGTGAAGTTCCTCTAATTATCGAGGTTTAATTTTTTAGGTTTTAAGTTTTAATTTTTTTTTTGCCGTTTTCTAGGTTTCCATATAACAGCATGTAATTTATTCCTCTTATACAATTATTACAAACTTTTATAAATTACAGAACGACAACTTACACCTTTTTTATTAGAATGTTATTATTAAATGTTATATTGTGGAATGTTTGGAACACATCACTTATATTATACATTATTCATGATTATAAATTGTATAAATTTCACTATAAATTTCACTATAAAATATACATTATTCATGATTATAAACTCTATAAATTTCACTATAAAATATACATTATTCATGATTATAAACTCTATAAATTTCACTATAAAATATACATTATTCATGATTATAAACTCTATAAATTTCACTATAAATTTCACTATAAAATATACATTATTCATGATTATAAACTCTATAAATTTCACTATAAAATATACATTATTCATGATTATAAACTCTATAAATTTCACTATAAATTTCACTAATAAAATCTACATTATTCATGATTATAAACTCTATAAATTTCACTATAAATTTCACTATAAAATATACATTATTCATGATTATAAACTCTATAAATTTCACTATAAATTTCACTATAAAATATACATTATTCATGATTATAAACTCTATAAATTTCACTATAAATTTCACTATAAAATATACATTATTCATGATTATAAACTCTATAAATTTCACTATAAATTTCACTATAAAATATACATTATTCATGATTATAAACTCTATAAATTTCACTATAAATTTCACTATAAAATATACATTATTCATGATTATAAACTCTATAAATTTCACTATAAATTTCACTATAAAATATACATTATTCATGATTATAAACTCTATAAATTTCACTATAAAATATACATTATTCATGATTATAAACTGTATAAATTTCACTATAAATTTCACTATAAAATATACATTATTCATGATTATAAACTGTATAAATTTCACTATAAATTTCACTATAAAATATACATTATTCATGATTATAAACTCTATAAATTTCACTATAAATTTCACTATAAAATATACATTATTCATGATTATAAACTCTATAAATTTCACTATAAATTTCACTATAAAATATACATTATTCATGATTATAAACTCTATAAATTTCACTATAAATTTCACTATAAAATATACATTATTCATGATTATAAACTCTATAAATTTCACTATAAATTTCACTATAAAATATACATTATTCATGATTATAAACTCTATAAATTTCACTATAAAATATACATTATTCATGATTATAAACTGTATAAATTTCACTATAAATTTCACTATAAAATATACATTATTCATGATTATAAACTCTATAAATTTCACTATAAAATATACATTATTCATGATTATAAACTCTATAAATTTCACTATACATTTCACTATAAAATATACATTATACATGATTATAAACTCTATAAATTTCACTATAAAATATACATTATTCATGATTATAAACTGTATAAATTTCACTATAAATTTCACTATAAAATATACATTATACATGATTATAAACTCTATAAATTTCACTATAAAATATACATTATACATGATTATAAACTCTATAAATTTCACTATAAAATATACATTATTCATGATTATAAACTCCATAAATTTCACTATAAAATATACATTATACATGATTATAAACTCTATAAATTTCACTATAAAATATACATTATTCATGATTATAAACTCTATAAATTTCACTATAAAATATACATTATTCATGATTATAAACTCTGTAAAATGTCATGTATATTTCTCCTAACCTTGGCAAATTGACGATGATTACAATTCATATTTAAAAACATAATTAAAAAATATTTTTGTTCATATTTTTTTCTGTTTACTGTCACATCTAACGTTTGTTTAATGTTTTTCTCTTTCTCTTTAAGAAAAAAAAAAATCAGCTTGTCATGTTACCATAGAAACGATGAGATCGGAAAGCGTAAAGTTCCAACAGCTGATGAAGCGCTGACATTAGAGACTCCTTCTGTAAACGTTACTGAAATCATCGCCATAGCAACGGCTGAAAGTTTGTGTGCGAGTCCCTGTGAGTGAGCTGTTGCTATAGCAACGATAAAAATAATAATATAATAAAATAATAATAACTATAATATTATTAATATTAATAATAGCAATAATAATAATTGATTTACTGTCAGATCTGCTGTTCTAGAAAATTAACCAACATCCTTCCGTCCAATCAGAATTCAGCTGCAAGCCTACCAGCCAATCAGAAAGGAGTAATTCATTCCTACCTAGAAATAGCACAGTGTTATAAATGATAAATTATAAATAACATTAATGTATTTATTGCACAAGCGCATATAATGCCTTCGGGGTTCACGCGCTCCTCTCGAATGCAGAGCAGAAATCTGATAGCTCTGTGTATGTACAAGTGACGTACATTTACTCCGTTTTATAACATTACAAAGCATTAGAATGTAGGGCTTAAAAGACTGGCACTTACTTAGCAAGCACATATTAACAACATCTTCAGTCAGGAATAGTGCTGAGTCCATATCCTGACTCGCCTTCATCTATATTCTTATACACTCATACATAAAGATGCTACCTCACGCTTATATCTGTCTTCTAAAGTCTTCCTTACCAGAAATGATATCTCTTTTCTTTTTTTCTTTTTCTTTTCCAGTAACATTACCCAGACTGCAATTCCAAACACATTTCTAACCCAGTTTTGGTCACATCTGCACCACAGACTTTTATTCTAATTTAATGGAGGATTAAAAAGACAGGAAACTGCAAAGTGAAGTTTCTGAGCAGGTGTTTTTCTTCATATAAAGTAGCTTTTAAATTGAGTAAAAAAAACATTATTCTGAAGACCGAATGCTCTATTCGATAGAGTTGATAGTCTCTCTTTCTCTCTCTCTCTTCATGGCCCTCTCTCCCTTATTGCATCAGAGATATATATTGGGGCTTTGCTTATTGATCAGAAATGGCCTCGGCAAGTAACGTTTCAAAACTTAAAAGCTAATGCACAAAAAAGCTTAAAAAAATCAATTTTTATCCCACTAAAGCCGTCCCTTATTGCGCAAAAACAGCTGAAATCAAAGGTAATATATACATTTTCCTGTGGAATCTTTATACTTTTTCCTTTCATATAACCCAGTTGAAAAGAACGTCTTTCTGCCGAGAGCACAAAGTTTGAAGTTTAGGAATATTAGATTTATGATGATGGAGCCATTAGGTTGAAGCACGGAGCGGGTGGAGGTGGGGGGGACATCACATCCAAAAGCAATTAGAGTCGAATGAACACATCACGGTGGTGAGGTCATCCGGAAAAAAAACATAGCAAAAAACAAGCGTTTCGGACAGAAAAAAAAGAGGGATTTTAGGGAAACTTTGGCGCAGAGTAACTCACACCAACATCCAGAACTACTGCAGCGGACATTGACGGACTCCAGCTCTCCTCACACGCTGGACGTCTTGCGTGTACAGTATACAGTATTTACATCATCCTTTATATACACCACACACAAGCACAAATTAACTAAAGACTTCTTAGATGCTTGACTGACGATTCTGCGCTCTGATTGGTCAGAAAGATTCCTTCTCTATAGCTACATCAGTAGCTCAGGTTTATGTTGATACACTCGTTCTGATATCGTTTCTATAGCAACAGCTCATTCACAACATGATCGTCGAAGTGGTGTCTTCTGTTTTATTTAATTGAGCCATTTATGGAAGGAGTCTCCACTGCCAGCGCTTTGTCAGTCACAGCTAAGATCGTAAAATTCGTAAACTCGCTTCGCTTGGCTTTCCACTGACGCTAACAAGTTTTGAACGGCTCCCAGACGTACGCGCAACTTAGCCGGAGTTCGGTGCGGTTCGTTTGTATGCTGAAAACGCTTCGTATGCCAATGCAAATTTCAATCCTTAAGGTGAAAATTCATAAGTGTGGGCATCCGTATGCCGAGGTTCCACTGCACTTCACTATAAGGAGTGTTTAATGCTTGTGATCGTTAAAGACGGGTTTTATTTGAGGGAAACAGGAAGTGACGTCAACGCTCCTTAGCTCTGCCGCTTGTGAGCCATGTCTCAGACTATACACGCTAATCTCGAGTACCGCTGCTTACGGCTTTCAGGAGTACGTCTATAACACAGAGTAACTGTCCAATCTGCACAATTCTGTCTGATAAAAATTTTATAATAAATTCGAAGTTTTATAACTCATCCTGCGGTTACACAGCGTTTAGCTCGGCTCACACGCTGGTGTGTTATATGCACGGTGTGTGTGTGTGTGTATGCATGTGTGACAACTCTGATGGGGTTTGTGTGTGTGTATGTGAGACGGAGTGTATAGATCGATTGGTCCTGCAGTCAGCAAGGCCAGAGGCAGCCACAGATCCGACCTTGTGATCCAATTTTCTGGACCTGCTGACACCTTCTGTGTGTGTGTGTGTGTGTGTGTGTGTATCCATCTGTCTACGTGCAAACTGATGTAAGCGTGCATGTGCATGCATATAAACCTTATATATGTGAACATACACACACACACCCACACACACACACACACACACACACACACATGGCCCTGCTCTCTGTCTATACTGTAAGTGACGTTTTTATTAAGTGAGACTTTCAGACCTTATTTTTGCTGAGTTCTGCAAATGACCTTAAAACTGAAAGCTTAGAAATAGATTTGTAACAGCGCTGAGGCCAGGGTCAGACGTTTTCATCTATAAACCATGACAAATGATGAAAAAATCAAAGCTATATGCTACAGCCTGTTTAGCCTGACTGTTATACTCCATTTAGCTTTTTATCTGACAAACTTTCAGACAAAAGCATTGGAGGTGATTCTCCAGGTGAGAGTTTAATTCATCAATCGCAAAGATGTCGAACTATATCATTTTAAAAAAGATAAAATAAAAAACCCTCGTTAGGTTGTGCATCAGGTCAGATTTTGTGCAACATAAAAACAAAAAGAATCCTAACTATTAATAGTGTCATTTTCTCACTTCTCTCCATCCACCATCAGATGGCATGAAGTGAAAACGCAGAACCTGCTTCATTACAAAAATGTCCTGTTACTGAAACCAGCTACTTTTCGCATATAATTTGCATAGAGGGGTTTCCTCTCCGGGTCCAAAGACATGCATTGTAGGTTGATTGGCATCTCTAAATTGTCCGTAGTGTGAGTGAATGAGAGAGTGTGTGTGTGCCCTGCGATGGGTTGGCACTCCGTCCAGGGTGTATCCTGCCTTGATGCCCTATGACACCTGAGACAGGCACAGGCTCCCCGTGACCTGAGAATAGATCGGATAAGCGGTAGACAATGAATGTTTATTTATTTTTATTTGACAATGAATGAATGTTTATTTGTCTCTACACTGATCAAACACCAACCAGAACATTAAAACCAGCTGCCTTGTGCCTCCAAAACAGCTCTGACTCGTCAAGGCCTGGACTCTGAAGGTGTGCTGCGGCATCTGGCACCAGGACGTTAGTTCTGAGATGGAGTCCTGTAAGTTGTGAGGCGGAGCTTCTGTGGATCAGACTCGTTTGTCCAGCACATCCCATGGGACTGAGAGGCAACAACCTTTGTCATCTTCCTGAACAGTGTGCATCATGCTGCTGAATGAGTCCAGAGATATCAGACAACACTAATGTGATGAAGAAGTGAACTTGGCCTGCAGAAGTCTTTAGGAAGGTGATAGGTGTCAAAGTAACATCCACATGAACTCCAGGAACCAAGGTTTCTCAGTAGAACATCACCCAGAGCATCACACTGCCTCCACTGACTCACAGGGGTGGTGGTAGCTCAACTGGTTAAGGCTCTGGGTAGTTGATCTGAAGATCATAGATCATGCCCCAGCACTGCCAAGCTGCCACCCCAACCCACCCTGCTCCAGGGGTGCTGCATCAAGGTTGACCCTGCACTCTGACCCCAACCCTTCAAGGATGGGATACATGAAGAAGGAACTTCACTGGCAAATAATGTATATGTGACAAATAAAGGCTACTTAACTTCCCATCTCTGGCTGTCCACATGATGACCAGACCACCTGTCCAGTTCTGATGCTCACATGCTCTTTGTAACAGTGTTCAGGAGCCAGCATGGTCACTCTGACGCTCTGCAGCTGTGGTCAGACACCATTGACCTCTTCAGCAGTTTCTGCTCCAGTAGCTCTTCCGTGGGATCGGACCAGACTGCTAGACTTCTCTCCTCACGAGGATCAATGAGTCTCGAGTCCATGATCCTGTCACCGGTTCATCAGTTGTTCTTCCCTGGATCACTTTTGGTAGGTGTGTATCTCTGAGTGTGTTGTATGTCTGGCAGACCGCTGCAAGAGCTCAGATGATAACACTAAATGTCATGAAGATCAGGTTCAGTGACTCGACACAGTAACTGGTGAGTTTATGCGTCTAATCTATGCACCGGTTTCTGAAATGTGAGACGTCCAGTGAGCAGTGTGAGATGGTCAGCAATGTGATTAGATGACTGACACAACGGGCACAAAACAAAACCTGCAGATGTTCTCTAAAGGATAGTGTGTTTGACTGGTGCACTGTTTTTTTTTTATGCTATCTTGACAGTCTTCAACAGAACATATACATGGCTGATGGACAGAGAAGGATTTTTTTCCTCCGATTTTTTGGATAATCGAGATGGGAATTGAGCGATCAAGAAAGAGAGAGATGGAAAGAGAGCTGATCTCTGGAGGTGAACTGGATTCTGCTCCAATCAGGGGGAAAAAAGGAGGTAAGCAAAAGAGAGGAACCAAGGAACGGAGAAGAACTCGGGAGAAAAATCTATGCAGCGAGGCAAGACAGAGCGCGCCGAGTCTGCACGGGCAGACGGCAATCGATAAATCAATAGGAAACGCTGGTTGGCTGCAGGACGAGAGAGAGAAGGAGGGAGGCAGCCTGTCTGAAGATGGATGGATGGAGAGATAGCAGTCAGCGCTCAAACCAGAGGTGAGCCATGTCTTCAGCTGAGATGGAGAGAGAGAAATAGAGAGAGAGAGGGAGGGAGAAGTCATGAACCTGGGTTTATGATGAAGTGAAGGGTGTCCTGAATGAAGCCTGAATGAAACCATCCTCCATTTCTTTCTGTCATCTGTCCTTCTTTACGCACTCGTCTTTTTTTTTTTTTTTTACTTTTATTTATAAAACACACACGTACACCGTGCTTCCTCAACAGCTTGTTCTACTTCTCGGTGTCCTACTAAACACTTCCTCGATCCATTCCAATGTTTACACTTAAAAAAATGGGTCTAAAAGGATAAAATGATGGATGGCTGAAACAGCAGTGGGCGGGGCTTAATGTCATCGCTCTAATTACATCCTCAGATCCAATTAAAAACACTTTTAGGAATATGGCACCAAGTCAAGTTTCCTCAACACTTTTGGATTAATAAGGAGTCAGAAACTTGAATTCCGTCCATCTAGTCCTCCATCTTTCTCTCCTTTTGTTCAGTCAGATCTTTTGTCTCTATCTTTCACTCTCTCTTTCAGGGTGTTGTCCTGTCTGGCGCCCTTGTCTCTCTCTCTCTGTCTCTCTCTCTCTTTCTCTCTCCCCCGCTGGCACCGCCTGGCACCGTGGCCCCTCCAAATCCCCCTCCTGCTGCCCCCATCGATCTGCTACTGTTCTGGGAACAGCTGGCGCTTTTTCCCTCCTCCTCAAGCTGAACAAGGCCAATAAATTAGCAAGCGTGTCTGATTTCATTTCTTTCTCTCTTTCTGTCTGTCTCTCTTGCTCTATGTCTCTCTCCATATGTGTGTCTCTCTGTCTGTCTGTCTCTGCATCACTGTTTCTCTCTTTCTCTCCCTCTTGCTCTATGTCTCTCTCCATATGTGTGTCTCTCTGTCTGTCTATCTTTCTCTGTAAAACCGCCGCCATGTCTCTCACTGTATCTCTCTCTCCCTCTCTCTCTCTTTCTCAACCTCTCCCTATCATGGTTTTTTTTCTGTCTGTCTCTTCCTCACTCTGTTGTGGTGTTTGTCTGTCTGTCTCCATCTCTCCTGTCTCTCTCTATCTCCATATATTTGTCTCACTATTTCTCTGTTTTTTTGTTTCTGTCTCTGTCTTTCTCTCTCAGAAAAAGATCTGTCTTTTTTTTCTTTTTGTGTCTCTCTCTATCCCCTGTGTCAGATTCTTTTTTCTCTCTCTCTCTCTCTCTCTCTCTTTTGTCTTTCTCTCTCACTCTCTCTTTCTCTCTCTTTCTCTTGCGCATTCTTGAGAAACAATTGTTTGATGTTTGTTGTTTGCATGTGATAGCCTAGAACTTCTAGACTATTCAGTAGCAAAAACATGGTAACCATGGAAACATGAGGAAGATGGTGGGTTTATCAACAGCTTCACTTCATGATTAGTTAGTGCTCTTCGTTGAGTTTTAGGAAATATTCCAATTAACGTTAACCAAGTTAGCGTCCCTTGCAGTAACTAGCCGATTAGCGAACAGGTTTTTGTGGAAAAAGCTACAAGATATGAATATCACTTTTTCTCCTTCAAGGCAGTACGATCTCAAAAAACTTGGCTTTTAGGTTCTAAAAGGTTTGTTCTAGGTTTGGCCTTACCGTAATAAATCAAATCTTATTTGTTCGTTCCGACTTTAAAGATGGAGAGACTTTGAAAATGTGTGTATTTCAGCCCATTTCTCTCACTTGGCTTCTCCTCAGCGTTAATGCTGTTTTCCTGAGCAGCAGCAGAAAGCCGTGCACCTGCCGTGTGTCTGTTTAAAAGCAGGGGAATGTGTGTTGTGGAATCTGATTATTGCTTATTTCATTTCAGCCCAAATTAATGCAGGCTCTCGCAGTAAAAGCGGCAGAAACCTGAAACTGGAGCTTTTGAGTGGAGCTGTGGCAGGATGGTGGGGTGAGTGGGACGGAGGAGGTGGTGGTGGTGGTGATGGGGCAGATGCTTATCTGCAGACAAACAGGCGAAAGAGACCCGAGAGTGTGTTCATTAGATCAGCGGGAGGGAGATAACATCGCCGGGGCCGACCCCTGCATCCCCTTAATTAAGATGCATGACATCAGGACGAGGCTGGAGCTGCACTTTATGACCGAATTTAAACACGCATTTGTTTCTTCCACGCTTTCACTTTCCACCGAGAGCTTCAACAGCCACGTCTAGACTCCTTCGCCAACGCTCCAGTAATGCAGTCTGCTATCAGTTCATCAAAAACTGATACTTATTCTTCAATGCTTCATTATTCTTTATGGAAGTAAATCTGTAACCGAACCAGATCAGACTCGATTTAATCAGACGGTGAGGATTTCGCACCAATCAGACCTCAGACCTTGATACAGACTTAAACACTGCTCAGAAGATACATGAGAGTAAAGCCGGGTTTACACACTGACTCGCAGCCACAAAGTCAAATTAATAATAATTAATAATCAGTGGAAATCTTTATCTCTAATATTCCCCTTTGTTCACTCATTTAAATGAAAAAATGTTCAAATTTCAATTTCAATTTCAGCTAAAAAAAAATAAAATAAATAAAATGTCATATTTCAGTTGAGGAACATCTGCACAGCTGTTGTGCACACTAATGAGAAACGTCTACATTTCGACACGTGAACAGATTTTTCAAGCTTTTTTTTTTTTCAGAACTTGTTTCTCAAGATTTGGGGATTTTATCCAGAAAATCATTCATCAGAAAACCTTGGATCGGAGACGGACCCTGTGTCTGTGTGATCATGTAACAGATTAGAACACAAACCTACCATTCAGTTTTTTTTCTAAATGTTTTCTCCCCCCATCAGAAACACCTGCAAAATGCAACTTGTTATATTTTGTCAGCTGAATAAATATCTCTAAAATATTTTTAATTAAAAACGTTATTGATGAATAAACAAAAACAAACAAAAAACAAACAAAAAACAAATAAATAAACACATAGATAGATAGATAGATAGATAGATAGATAGATAGATAGATAGATAGATAGATAGATAGATAGATAGATAGTTTTGCTAGCAGACATTTTGTCTGTTAAACAAACTTTATATTAAAATTTTATATCAACTGCTCAAGCAAACATCTTGTTTTTTTCCCTTGCTGCGAATGCAGTCTGGAGACGTTTCCACACTGGACTCCATTTCATGGTGACTCTGCACACACACACACACACACACACACACACACACACACACACACACACCTCGACAAAATGGCTCCCCGACCTGCTCGTGCTCCGTTCCTGCTGAAACTAGAGGAAGTTATTGATGTCTTATTAACATTCACACAGAAACATAAACAAAATCTAATTCTCTCCTCGTTCTGCCGGTAATAAATATTCCTCTGATTGCGTTTTAACTCGGAGACTCCGCACGATGATCGCCAGTTACCCGGTTAGCGAAGGGATATTCTTCCATCCCGCATATCGATCGGACGGATTGATTTTTCACAATCTGCGCAGGGGGTTAAAGGTGAAAGGTGAAGGTTCGTCTGCGTGGTCTGGGATTTTCTCCTCTCTTGTGCCTGGACTTCTGAGAGGCGTCTTATCTGGGAATATTCTTCACGACGACGATGAAATTATCCGAGAGTGTAAACATCTTCACCTTTACCATGAGCGTTCTCGGACTCCTCCTCCGGTTCTCTGTCAGACCCTCGGGTTTATCGGTTCTCTTGCAACGTTCCATCAATTCATACATGCTCTGATCCCGAGATCAGTATGTGAATTATGAGGAAGTTCGAGGAAAAAGACAGGAAACGATGACGAAGCTTTTAAATGTTCCTCGCATGTCCCTGTGGAGGAGACCTTAAAGATGCTACTGCACATAGAACCATATTAAAATAACCTTACTCTCAGAGTGTTCCCCAAACTGAAAGGGTTCAAAGTAGAACCTTTTTTAAAGCTTAGAACCCTCAGCGTAGCAGCGCTAGGAAAATCTAGAACACAAAATGTTTCTTCTAGAGAAAACCCTCAAAGATTCACTGGGAACCCTATCAGAAAAGGTTCCCAGTAGAACCCATTTTCTGCAGGCTAGAGTGGAGCAACACTTAACTCTAAAACTGGTTCAATCCAGAACCCTTAGCTGTGTTTTGATCGTTCTATGAAAAACCCTACAGAAGTGTTTCCCCTGTCAGAAAGAGTTCCACCAGAACCTGTTTTGTAAGCTAAGTACCCTTAATTATTCTTTACTTCAGAAGGTGCAGTAACACACCTTTCAATTTAGAACCATTGAAGGTTTTTTGGTCATCCCTCTGGAGGAAACCTTACCTCTATAGCATGAGTCGTTCCTGCCAGAGAGGGTTCTATGCACTGTAGAACCCTTTGAAAGCCAAGAAGCAACAGTTATCCAAGAACTCTTGAAGAACAAAGGTTAACATGACACACTCAGAACAAGGGTTAAATGTAGAACCCATGAGCATTTTTTGGTTCTCCAGCTCACCATTATTTACTGGAAATTATAGAACTCTTCCTTAGCCTTTTTTTATTAGTTAGATAAACTACAGTAACACTACAGAAAAGGTGAAATCTAGAAAAGGTTCCATGTAAAAGATTTGTTGGAAGCTAAGAACCAACAACTATCCAACACAACCTTAAAGAACATGTGAGGAACCTCAAAGACTCCATCCTTCTGTAATGGATGAAGATAACAGAGAGCTATCACTTATGCACTTAGAACATTTCGAATCCTTAAGAGTGCTTCGATTATCCCTTTGGGGCAAAATATATCGTTTTCAAGTAGAACCCTTACTGAGACCCAAGAACTCAGCTCATATTAAAGTAAAGAAAAAAAAAAGGTAACATCTAGAATGAATTTTTTAGCCCTTCCTCCTGTCATAGAGATGTTCCAAGTAGAACACTGAATTATCCACTGAACCCTTGAAGAACCCTCTAAGACCATAAAAGATCGTCATCTTTTTTTTTTCCACAAACTTACAGACGTATCAGTTATACTCTCTTAGGACACTTAGAACCTTTAAGGATTATTTGGAAGTTCCTTTGGTGGAAGAAGATCAATGAAGCTCCATTACTTGGAACACACTCTTGGAAAATTCTTTCAGTTCTCTAGTTATAATGGAAGCATTAATGGTATTAGCAAAGAACCCTAGGGGGAAAAAATGGTTTCTTTTCAGAAAGTGTTCCAAGTAGTACTATTTTTGGCAGCTGAAGAACTCGTAATTACCAAACACACTCTTAAGGAACCCGTGAAGAACATATTTTCCCTTGAGAGGGTTTGTGATAAGTTGGTAAGTGTGCAGTAGAAACTCCAAACCCTTATCATTTTCTTCTTAAAATCTAGAACCTTCAGGATGTCAGTGTCAGTATTAAGCTCTCGGAGATCTGCTGTGGAGAAAATAGTGAGTTGAGACTTTAAAGAGCCCCATGAGCAGCAACATGAACCTCAGAGACAGGTCTGAGTGGGGCAGATGGGCCAGTTGTGGAGACAGGAGCGTCTCTCAGACTGCTGGAGAACTCTCCTGGAAGATGTTCTGAAATCCCCTACAAAAAAAAAAAAATGGCAGCTTGACTCTATCAGCTCTGTGAGCGTCTCCCACACGCCGCTTTCCAACAAACTGCTCTTTTATCGCCAAAGATAAAGAGCCGGAACATGCAGCGCTAATCTGCTCTGAGAAGACTGCTGATATCTTCAACAAATCAGACAAACAAGTGCGAGATCAACAAACATGGTGTGAACACGCGCAGATAAGACCAGGATCTGCTCAAACACTCGGCAGATTCCTTCAGCAGGTGTGAAAGCAGCACAAACATTCACACCAGGAAACAGAAACATGCCGTAATCCAAGCTTCACCTTTACACCTGCGTGAGATACCTTTATATTCACAAATTACACACACACACACACACACACACACACACACACACACACACACACACACTAAACAGGTGTTACCAGACCACACATTTCAGTTCATTGTTCGAGTTTTTAGAACATTTTCACTAGCATTTAGGACAGATTTTGAAAATTTGGTTTGTTTTTTTTCACATTTGATCTGAATGCGAGAGCATTTTATTACAATGTGAACACATTTGATCTGAATCCGAGAGCATTTTGTGTCAGTGGGAACACATTTGATCTGAATACAAGAGCATTTAATAACAGTGTGAACACATTTGATCTGAATCCGAGAGCATTTTGTGTCAGTGGGAACACATTTGATCTGAATACAAGAGCATTTTATAACAGTGTGAACACATTTGATCTGAATGCGAGTATTTCATATTAGTGATCATGATTTGTCTGAATATGAAAGCTTGTGAGATGTATAGTAACTTAAAAGCAGTTGTTGGAAATATGACAACTTGTGTGAAAGTGCGAATGTGCGAAAGCAATATTTATATTAAAAAACACTAACACATTTAAATATAAATGAGAGCATTTGGGAGCTCTCATTTATATTTAATGTGAATGTGTAATCTGAATGCGAAAACATCTTATAGAAAGAGCCTAAGGCCTTTTGATGTAAATGTAAAAAAAAAAAAAAAAAAAAAAAATGTCAATGTGAAAGCAGTGTGTATGTAAATAGCATTTTGTGTAAATGCGATAACGTTTCATGCTGACGCGAGAGCGGTTTTAGGAACGCAAGAGCATTTAGATGAATGTGACAGCTCCTTATATCAATGTAAGAGCAGTTTTAGGAATGCAAGAGCATTTTATATTGTCAGAGTTCTTTAAATCAAATGTGGCTCCTTTTACTATAAATGTGAATGAATTTGGCGCAAATATGAAAGCACTTTATCGGAATGTGAGAGCATTTAATCTCGATAATAACCTTGTAGAAATTGACAAGTATTTTGTGTTGATGTGCACTTTATTGTGATACTTTATTGTGATCGTGAAAGCACAAGGAAGCACTGAACATTTGATGTCAATGTGAGAGCATGATATAGACCTGCGAAAGTGTTTTATATCAGTGTGAGATGATACCGTGTGAATGCGAGAGCAGTTTGTATGAGCAGCAACAAGAGTCAGTACACGCCTGTGTGTCAGCTGTGTGTCAACAGTCTGTGTACCAGCTCTGTGTTCGAGTGTAAATGAATACTGCGGAGAATCTGCTTGCGTGTTTGGTTGCATGTAAGTGTGCATGGTGCGAGTGTAAGCACATGTTTGCGTGTGTGTGTGTGTGTGTGTGTGTGTGTGTGTGTGTGTGTGTGTGTATTGGTGATACAGAGGCAGATGTGGGCACCACATGAGATCCTGAGTGCAACGGCTTTAGCTCGGCTCCCCAGAGATTCTCCAGCTTGGGTTACACA
>JAUCMX010000004.1:2260615-2280615 GCA_033459395.1 Hemibagrus guttatus
TTTCGGCCACCACGCTGCTGTGGTTTTCAGAGTGGACCTCTGAAAGGACACGCCCCTTTTCCCCACCCAAACAAACACTCGTTTGTTGCACTCAGACGTCCGACCCGTCTCCTGTCCATCGACCGGCTCGAGCCGCCATTGCAGTGACTGTAGGACCCCTGTCGCCACGGAGACGGCTAGACAACCCCACCCCTGCCCCGTGTCATCTCCCTGTTTACAGTGATGCGTGACCTCATGCCTGTCACGAGGCTGAAAGGTCAAAGGTCTCTGGCCGATCTCGCGGCCCGACTACAGATGGTAGAGTATTTCTGGATTTATCACGGCAATGCAGAGCCCTTTTCTTAAAGGTCACTTCTTTAAAAGCTACTCCGATCAATAAGACTCTTCCTGAAGGTGTGTGTGTGTGTGTGTGAGCGCAGGAGTGTGTTGATGCGTCCCGAAGTCTAGCCGCCTTGATAGGCGTCTCCTTGGTAGCACCGTGCTTCGAAGGCTTTAAACAAGTCGACGAAACAAAAACCGTCCATCTCGGCCTCTGAGTTTAATTCAACTTCAGCTTCGTCTTTCGGTAAAGTTGTATAGAAATGTTTTTGTGTCCAGACTGAGCCGAGATTTTCTGCCAAATTTAAATAAACATGCTCTCTATGCTCATGAGTGTGTATCGACCAAAAAAAATGACGACAAGCTACAGAAATCCAAACACGTTAACATTTAGCCACGCCCACAAAACTCCATAAAAGGAAAAGCTCACATCTCATGTGGAAAAAAAATTGTGACTAAACGGTGAGCTAAGTCAAGGAAATACACACTAACCCCGCCCCCTTTTTACAGGGCGCCATTACGTTTGTTATCATCAAGTCTTATTATGAAATGAGGGCGTTTCACATAGTATTTAATAAACTGGTGTGTAAATAAAATAAATAAATTTAAATGTTTTTTTTTATTTATACTTGTCCATAATTATTGGCACCCTTCATAAAAATGTGGAAGATATATCTATAATAAAAAACTAACGTCACATGACCAAGTGAGCTCAAGGATTAAACATACGACATTGGATATTTCTGTTAACACCAAAAAATTATTTGAATTTTAATCACTTCTTTCAAAATTATTGGCACCCTCAGCCTCACAAGCTAAGAAGCAGCCGTAGAGGATCGTGGTGAACTTCTCCGTGTGCAGCATCACACTGACGTCTCAGTTCAAGACAACGGCAGATTCCAATCAACCGGGAGAAACTAGAAAAAGAAAACCTTTGTCAAAAATGACAGCTGATATATTTCAAACGGAGAGAAAATACTGGCGTTTAGATAGAGTTTTCAGTCGGTATATGGCGCAAACAAAGAAACTTTCATTCAGTTACATCATGCAAGAATTTCTGAGATTTTTTTTTTATCCAATACTTTTGGAAAGAACTCTATATCAGTATAACTGGAATATGTTAGGTTCAGAAATTGTGTGTGTGTGTGTGTGAGTGTGTGTGTGTGTGTTGGGTGGGTGTGTAAAACGCTGTAAACTCTTATTGTGTCCTTGTCATCTCCAGCATAATATAAAAGGTGTAGACAGCAGCAGTGACAGCAGTGTGATGGTGTGTAATTCACTGTGCAGACGCTCTGTCAGCTTTAGCATTAGCATTTCATTAGCATTAGCATGGCATCTTTAGTCAGCACTGTCAGCATTAGCATTAGCATAGCATCTTCAGTTTTCCTGAAATCCTCAGTGACATGCATGAAGGTAGCCTCGGTAACTCAATTACTCTCTCTCTCTCTCTCTCTCTCTCTCTCTCTCTCGTTCTCTGTCTGTCTGTCTGTCTGTTTGTCTATTCGTCTCTTTCTCTCCCTCTCTCTCTCTCTCTGATGATGTCATTTGGGGAATTCTGTCCAAATGGCCCCGATGCTTGGAAGGCCATTCCACTTTGGACTTTATTTGATTGTCTTGCAAATGCGTCCGTTTTTTTTCCCCCTCCTAAATCTCTTTACCTTTAACGTATTTATAAAAGAAAAAAAAAAACCAGAATTCAGTGAAAGTGAATGTAAAAATTGACGTCAGGACGGTGCGGTTTAAAAGCTGGAGATTTTTTTTTTTTTTTTTAAAAAGATTTAAAAAAATATCAGTGTCAGATTAATGGACTGGATGCATGGGTGCACCGCTCCAGGACGGATCCACGATAACCCAATAACGGCCCTCGACATTTTCCTGCGCTGCGTTATGATTCATACGTGAGACGCAAAGCGACTGCGAACAGGCCGACATGCGTCTCAATAAAGCACGTGTTCATTGACTATCTGTTTTAATCAGAGCGCTTTGGTTTCAATTCCCAGCCTATTGTACGTCAGGGATGAAGAAGCGACGGCTCCAGCGGCTCAGAGTTCAGACGCAGTTCAGATGAGAGTCGGAGATCGATACGATTCCATTCAGGCTTCAATGAGTCACCGAATCACTTTCTGTTTCACCCAATCAGGCTGTGAGCAAATGATTCGTTTGATTCATTTTCCGTTTGGTTCAAACGTCCTGAGTTTTTCAGTGAATTACTTTCCTTAAACAGCGTGTGTCTCGATGTGTTTTATTCCTCTTACACCACAGCAACCTGCCAAGGGTTCGATTTTTTTTATCGCTTAAAGAACATGTTTACTTTTCCTCATCTTATAGCAGAATTATCTTATAGCAGAGTCACTCCTTCATCACACTGGCTCTTTTCTCTCTTCTGAAGTTCATTCGTCTTCACATAAGCACTTTATCTTCCTCATGGATCAGGAGTCTATCCTGACAATGCTGTATGTCTCACAGGATTATGATTTTTTGATTTTGTTTTGTGTTTTCAGATTTTGGTTTAGATTACTGGGTTTTGGTTTCGATTACTGGGTTTTGGTTTCGATTACTGGGTTTTGGTTTAGATTACTGGGTTTTGGTTTAGATTACTGGGTTTTGGTTTCGATTACTGGGTTTTGGTTTAGATTACTGGGTTTTGGTTTAGATTACTGGGTTTTGGTTTAGATTACTGGATTTTGGTTTAGATTACTGGATTTTGATTTAGATTACTGGGTTTTGGTTTAGATTACTGGGTTTTGGTTTAGATTACTGGATTTTGGTTTAGATTACTGGGTTTTGGTTTAGATTACTGGGTTTTGGTTTAGATTACTGGATTTTGGTTTAGATTACTGGGTTTTGGTTTAGATTACTGGATTTTGGTTTAGATTACTGGATTTTGGTTTAGATTACTGGGTTTTGGTTTAGATTACTGGATTTTGGTTTAGATTACTGGGTTTTGGTTTAGATTACTGGGTTTTGGTTTAGATTACTGGGTTTTGGTTTAGATTACTGGGTTTTGGTTTAGATTACTGGATTTTGGTTTGTGATTTCGGATTTAGTTTCATGATATTAGAAATTATTTTTGATTTGCATTTTATGGGATTTTTCTTTTAAAGATTTTTCACATTTATGTTTTCAAATCTTTTAATTGAGTTTTCAGATTGATTGTTTTTTTAATGAATAATTTGCATATTGGGGGAATTTTTTGTATTTATATTTTCAGTTTTCTTTTATTTATGTTTTTAAATTTTTGAATTGCAGATTTTATGTTCTCGTTTTTTTTAATTATTGATTTATATTTATTGGGGAATTTTCGTATTTACATTCTCCGATTTTTTAATTTAGACTTTCAAAATTTTCAATTGCTTTTTTTCAGATTTTATTTTATTTCAATTATTGATTTGCTTTTTGTTCTGTATTTTTTATGTTTCTGTTTTTTGTTTGAATTTATTATTTTGCGTCATTATAATCATGAGCTTGTTGCAGATCCCAGACATTTGTGTTGACAGAGTTTGTGTGTGATTTGTAGGCGGAGACAGAGCAGGTCAGGATGCTGGTAGAGATTGTATTGACGAATACGACGCTGGTTTGTAAAATCGTTTATAAACCTAAAGGAAAGAGGCGGGTCAGCATCTGCCGCTGTGGTGGAGAGCTCTGGGTTTTCTCATGGCTGTAATCAGAGCAGTGCTGTGTGTGTATCAGGTTCGAATCCAATTCACACAGGTCTATACTTATTACATTTCTGTACATGAGCCAATATTCTAAATGTCAATGTATAACATCATAATTTAATCATAATATCTTTAATAACGTTCCTGTGACGAACTTGTGATGTAAGGAATAAAACACTGTGTGTGTGTGTGTGTGTGTGTGTGTGTGTGTGTGTGTGTGTGTGTGTGTGTGTGTTTGTGTGGTGCTTTTTAGGAAATTTATCTGAATAATAATAAAATCCTACAAGACCATGTCCTCTTACATTGAATTTAAGTGTTGATAATATTTTCATTATTTCTTACGCTTCAATGAATCAGTTCATTCTTATGTTGAATCCAGCTTGGTGTCTATTGATTCATTTGATTCATTTGATTCAGTGTCAATTGGCTCAAGCTTTGACTTTATTGTGGTTAATGTTGTGGTTTTAGAGTAAAATAATCAACAATGAGATGGTGTAATGAAGCGAGGTTTCTGTTCCCACATCAATAATAAATAAATAAATAAATAAATAATAAAAAATAAAAAATTTAAAATTAAAATAAAATAAAATAAAATAAAATAATAAAAAAGGGGGGCACGGTGGCTTGGTGGTTAGCACATTTGCCTCACACCTCCAGGGTTGGGGGTTCGATTCCCGCCTCCGCCGTGTGTGTGTGGAGTTTGCATGTTCTCCCTGTGCCTCGGGGGTTTCCTCTGGGTGCTCCAGTTTCCTCCCCTGGTCCAAAAACATGCATTGTAGGTTGATTGGCATCTCTAAATTGTCCGTAGTGTGTGCTTGCGTGAGTGAATGAGTGTGTGTGTGTGTGTCCTGTGATGGGTTGGCACTCCGTCCAGGGTGTATCCTGCCTTGATGCCCAGTGACGCCTGAGATAGGCACAGGCTCCCCGTGACCTGAGAATAGATCGGATAAGTGGTACACAATGAATGAATGAAAAAAAAATAAATAAAATAAAATAAAAAACAGCATGTCCTGAAGTATAGAGGATCACAGCCACTGATTGCTGGTATGTTTACTTAATAAACAATGACACGTAATACGGATGCATTTTTTGTCTTATGGATTTTTATCCATTTCTTGTTACGTTTACAAACATTTCCGTCTTGAATTTATTACAACAGCAAAAAAAAAACAAACAGCTGTAAGTAAACTCTTTATCTGGTGCTTAACTGTTACAAAACACTGACACTGGAGACTCCTTCTGCCATAAACCAGCTGTTACTATAGCAACAATAAGCTACTAGAACGAGTGTAGTTTAATCTGACCAATCAGAATTCAGGATCGTACTCAGACATCAGCGATTAAACATTATTGGTGATAAGAAACGTGCCTGTAGCTTTGATTTGCTGTTAAAGGAGTAAAGCATCATATTGAGTGAGATGTTTAGTTTCAGGAAGAAGACAACGGTTCAGGTGGGACGGATAAAGGAAATGAAAATGCTGTCAGATATCGCTTGAGGGCACTGAATCTAATCTAGTGCTTTTACTACCTTTGTCAATTTTTACGATTTCCTAAGCTTTAGACACCTCAGTGTGATGCTACAGCCACGTTTCCACAAACACAAGCACCCCCGGAAAGCAAACAGGGAGGAGAGGAATCCGTTTCTGTGTATACTTCAGTGCTACACAACATAAAGGTTGCATAGTTTTCGGTAAGATCGGTTCAGAAATCCCCCACGTCCTGTTTCCTCACTTCACCACACACTTACACACCGCACTCAGGTTATTTCACTGCATCACTGGGATGGCTTACTGAATAATAAAATTAATAAATAAATAAACAATTAATAAATGTGGGCTATATGAGACGGAAAGTGTGCGTGGTTGTTTTTGTTTGAATGCAACATTTACAATAATGACCACACAAACACACACACAAACACACACACACACACACACACACACACACACACATTATATATATATCATTAGTTAGCTAATTACTGAATTTATCTCAGTTCCTTGACAACAAAAAGTCTTTAATTAGGTGTCCTTGCAATTAGCTCCTAGTTTATTGCTTATGTTAAACTTTAAATGTCCATTAAGAGCGTTTCTCTGTGTGTGTGTGTGTGTGTGTGTGTGTGTGTTTTGAAGATCCTGCTTCTGTTCTCACTTAGCTCCACCTTCTCAGAGCCTCACAATCGTGTTTGTTTGAGTGTTTGTGTCGCGTGTGCGTGTGTGTGTGTGTGTGTGATTGATCCGCTTATTAACGCCTGATGTTTTAGCCTCTCTTTCACACGTCCTGACCTCTGACCTTTTAAACAAGTGAGTTAGCGCACCAAGCGCACTTGAACACTGAATGGGGGAGGAGTGGCCACTCGGGCTGATTAGGGGGAATTAGTCACACACATGCACCGTGCAAATCCGCTTCACACACTCTGTAACAGGCAAACAGCCACGTATTACTTAAACACACACACACACACACACACACACACACACACACTCTCTCTCTCTCTCTCTCTCTCTCTCTCCTCGTCCATAAACACACCACATATTTTACTAAAACACAAACATGTGCAGGTATCTTACCTTGTTTTTGACCCTTATTGTATCCCACAACCGGCTGACCCTATTCGTCTTCCACTTTCCTGTCCCTGTTAACTCTCTATCAAGGGATAGCTAGTTTTACCTGTGAGCTGTGGGAAAATTCCAGATCTTTAATGGAGTTCTGCTCTTCACATCTCGGCCTAATAATAATAATAAATTCCGTGTGAATTTTTAATGCGCAGGAACGAGATAATAAAGCAGCGATCATGATGGGAGCGAGATATGAAAATGTGGGGTTATGTTCTGGGAAGAAGAAAAATAAAGAGAAAAAAAAAACCCTCAGATAAGGTAAATAGGTGAAGCGAATGTGAGAATCAAGCAGTGGCCATGATGTCATGAATATGAGATAACTAAGTAATGGGAATGAACGAGATAATTATGGCATGGGAATGCGACAATAATCTCATTCCCATCTTTTAATTAAGTAGTGAGATAACGAAATTGAGGGGATGAAATGATTACACAGTAAGAATAAAATAAATAAGTTGTTGGATCAAGATAATTATGTGGCTGGAATGAGATAATTAAGGCACGGGAACAAGATAATCAAGCAAAAGCTTTGACCTATGAAATAATGATGGAGTGGGAAGGAGATATTTAAGAATGGGAAGGTGTTAAGGTGTAGGAATGAGATAATAGGTCATAGACATGGATAATTGAGGTGTAAGAATGAGATAATTAAGGCAGGAGAACAAGATAGTTGAGGTGTATGAATGAGATAATTAATCAATCTTTTTTTTTTTATTGATTTGATTTTAATTGGCTTTAGCTAAGTAAGGTACAGGAATGGGATATGAGAAATGAGGCATGAGAGATGAGAAATGAGATCATTAAGACAAGATAGTTAAAGTTTAGGAATGAGATAATTAATGTGAGATAATTAAGGCATAGGGATGAGATAATTAAAGGTGTAGGAATTATATAATTAAGGTGCAGAATGAGATAATTGAGGTGTTGGAATGAGATAATTGAGGTGTAGGGATGAGATAAATTGGGGCACGAGAATGAGATAATTGTGGTGTAGGAATGAGATCATTTAAGGTGTAGAATGAGATAAATAAAGGTGCAGGAATTAAATAATTGAGATGTAGGAATTAAATAATTAAAGGTGTAGAGTGAGAAATTTGAGGTGTAGGAATGAGATAATTGTGGCACAAGAATGAGATAATAAAGACGTGAGAAACAGATAATTGAGGTGTAGGAATCAGATCATTGCAATATGGAAATTAGTAGTCATAATATTAATAAGTTATAGCTGAATAAAGATAATTAAGTTTTGAAAACAAGATACTAAAAGTGGTGGAATGAGATAATTATAAGGGCTTTCAGATGTTGACCTGTATTGTTTTTAGTAGAAAATCTGTAATTATCTCATGCTCAGTGAAGGACGCAATCATTTCAGAGAGTTAATCATTCCTAAACATGGTGGAGTTTTCCTTTATTAAATGTTACTGTAAATGTGTGTTGAGGTTTGAGCATGTGTGTGTGTGTGTGTGTGTGTGTGTGTGTGTGTGTGTGTGTGTTATTCCCCACACCCCTCGGACCTAAACGCAGGAACAGCAGCTTTGATCAAACTTTCATCAAAAAGCACCGAATCCCCCGCTGGAGACAATCAGACACGGCTAAATATGGACATATGCTACTGTGGAGCAAAAGGGCACACTGACACACACACACACACACACACACACACACACACACACACGCACGCACACACACACAGAGGTTTCCTGCTTTACCATTAAGAGAGGCTTATGATCAGAGAAACACTTCCAAAGTTCACAGCAGCGTGTTGCGCAGGATCTATAGAGCGCGTTATTATATAGACTATTATTACACCCAGAGAGAAGGTCATGGAGGAGAACGTGCGGCGGAACGGGAACGACTCGCTTTAACGTGAAGGCCGCGAGAGTCTGGAGATGACGTGTCTGAGTGGAGAAGTGTCCTCACACCAAACACCTACTGACGCGCTGTGAGAAGGTGATCAGTGTCTAATCTAAACGGACGTCTGATCGCTGGAGCTGATTCACACTCGGAATCATCAAGGCATCAAAAGTGGCTTCTATGCTGTGAAAACCTGCAGTACAAACCTCAGTGCATTGTGGGTAAAACACACAGCTGCTGGATGACTAAAATAAAATCACACCACATGAGAAAGTTGGAACGAGTTTAGAAGTTGTCCTGGAAAAAGAAAAGTCCTGATTTCTGCATGTCTTTAATGATCTGCTTCTGTCCCAATCCATACACACTATGTAGGCTACATAAACACCTCCACAGCCATGTTAGCAAGCCGGCCTGAAGTAGCTAGGGCAAATCAAATCTAATAAATAAATAGAAATAAAATAAAGGGAAGGCCACTGTGTGTAGGCCACATGAAGTCAGCTAAAGAATACGAGTCTAAAATAAAATAATAATAATAATTTAAAAAAGAAATTAACGATAATAAAGGGAACGCTGACAAATAAAAAGGAAATAATGCTTTTGAGAATAAGAAAATAAAATGTTAAAATACAATAAAGTATTTGATATTGTTTTTTTGTTTTTTTTGTGGAAATATGCATGATGTTTATATTTAACAGCGAGTGATTTTTGCACCGAACACCGAGAGCAGCAGGAGCTGGTGAGCGGCGGCACTCGTGTGTGTCAGAGGGCCGGGGCAGGTGGCGTGACTGATACGGGAGATTTATTTGGAGCTGGAAGTCACGTGGATTAAATATTGTAATTGACCCTGAGCTTATTGATTCTGCACGGAGCTTCCTGAAAACGTAATAACCTCGAGGACTCGCCGAGACCAAACCATCCGGCCGTCTAAAACCCCGAGAAACACACAGATCCACAGCAGCAGAGGAGCAGAGCACCACTCCAACACTCTACACCGGGGAGGAGAACACTCCAGAAATCATCATCATCATCATCATCATCATCATTATTATTATTATTATTATTATTATTATTATTATTATTATTATTATGGACAGTAAATATAGAGTAGAAAAAAGGGAAACATAAAGGAGAATTTTAACACACAAATATAGAATTTTTCTTTATTCATTTAACAGTTCCAGTTTATTTATTTATTTATTTATTTATTTATTTATTTATTTAGATTTGAAGTCATGATGTAGATAGATAGATAGATAGATAGATAGATAGATAGATAGATAGATAGATAGATAGATAGATAGAGTCAAGTGCAGACCAACAGGATGAATACAGGTTCACGTACACACTCTGTTTCTCCTTGCTGTTGAACCCACCCACCCACACACACACACACACACACACACACACACACACACACACACACGTCCCTTTAACCTCTCCCGTGGGTCATGGTGTTAATTGGCCCTCCTGCCCATCTCATTTTGCACGCTCGTAACACCACTCCAGCCTCCCCCTGTGTGTGTATGTGTGTGTGTGTGTGTGTGTGGGTGTGTATGTGTGTGTGTGTGCGTGTGTGTGTGTGTGTGTGTGTGTAAAGCCTACACGTATGCAACGTAACGCACATGCGACATACGGTGGCTCATCTTATTCAGTTGGGTTTTATTCTTGTCATAATGCACACACAGGACTGAGAACACACACATAAAAAACACACACACACACACACACACACACACACACACTCACACACAGAGGAACCAGCTGAGGCCAGCTCTGGATCAATACCCCCATCCAACTCCTGCACCATTTAAAGACCATCATTTAAAAATCCACCTTTCTAAACCTCTCTGTTTATTTCTCTCACTGTTGGTTTTTTATTTTTTATTTTTTGCTTTTCTTTTTTCTCACCCCATGCGGGCTCTTCAGCACGGAGCACACAGGAAAAACATCAACTTGACACCAAACAGAGGAACGAGGGGAGAAGCGCGGAGCTTTTGTGTGCAGGAGGATCGCTCGAGCTCGAGCTCAGGCTACACAGAAAAATGGGACCAAAGGGAGGTCATTAAAACTGAGCATGATTCACATCCAGGGGAAATTTTATAAATCTGACACAAACATCTGGGAACATAAACATTACATTACATTAGCTTTATTTTCCATCTGAGACAACACACACACACACACACACACACACACACACACACACACACGTATGAGTTTAACACAATCCTGGAGATTTATGTAAATCAGATGATGATTCAACATGACTCAATTTGACTCAGAGTCGATTCTGGAATCATTTGGCTACAAACGACACTCCAAACTAATCAAACAAATAAATTAAAACAAAAAATAATACAAATGTAGCTGTGAGCTTCATCTATTTACAGTGAAGAGTAATTAGTGTGAGATCTTTATCCTCTTCAGACTGAAACAAACAAACAAACAAACAAACAAACAAACAAACAAACAAACAAACAAACAACAAAAACACATTTGAACATATGAAAAAGACTAGAATTGGATTTGGAAAAAAAAATTTTTGTAAGAGGAAATGTTTATATATGTGTTATAAATGTTTATATATGTGTTATAAATGTTTATATATGTGTTATAAATGTTTATATATGTGTTATAAATGTTTATATATGTGTTATAAATGTTTATATATGTTTGTGAAAAAAACCCTTTTATTTTTGTATTTTTATTCTTGATTTTTTTCCCCTAATATTTTTCTTAAAAATGATTTTTGAATTTTTTTTAATGCAAAATTATTTTAATAATTATAATAATTTCTTTCTTTCTTTCTTTCTTTCTTTCTTTCTTTCTTTCTTTCTTTCTTTCTTTCTTTCTTTCTTTCTTTCTTTCTTTCTTTCTTTTACTTGTTATGTGTTACCATAGAAACTGCAACGAAGCGTAAATTCTTCAAACCTTAAATTCACATCTTCACTTCTATCTGTTCCACAGCGCTGACACTGGAGACTCCTTCCACACATGACACACACACACACACACACACACACACACACACACACACCTCACAGAAACTTCACCACATCACTGATTATCTGTTTATTTTCAGCGTCTGCTGTACACGAGCTGTTACTATGGAAACAATCACATATTAATATAAAACTTGTGTTTCTGACCAATCCACAATTCAGCAGTGTTGTAGTTTTTACACACACACAGACATACACATACACACACCACACACACACACACACACACACACACACACTCTCTTTGTTACTGCCACCTGCTCTCAAGAAGATGGTAGATGGTGTAACTAACAGCAAAATGACACTGTCTCACACACCATCTCTCTCTCTCACACACACACACACACACACACACACACACACACACACACACACACAAACACACATATGCACACACACACACCTTCCATCATCACGTTATCCATCCTATTGTTCCCTCTGTCTTGAGCGCCTTTGACCAAAGCCTCTCCCCCTCCTCCCTCTCGTCCTCCTCTCCTCCTCTTTCGCTCCGTTCTATCCTGGGGGACGGACGCTCCAAATGGCCACCATGGCAGGAAGAGGCCGTGCCCTCTCATCCCTCTCTTCCTCTCATCCCTCTCTCTCTCTCTCTCTCCTCATCTCCATCTCTTCCTTCTTTCCTCCTTCCGTTTCGCCTCTCCAGAGAAACAATGCAAGTGATGCTGAGATTCCACACGTAGACACTGTGTGTGTGTGTGTGTGTGTGTGTGTGTGTGTGTGTGTGTGTGTGTGTGTGTGTCTGCGTATGTGTAGATGGTTTCTAGCCTATGTGACTATTGTTCGAAGGAGAAGAGCTCCCTCTAGCCACTGCACACACACACAGCAGGGACTTCTCACATCAACACTGCGATCGATAACACACACACACACTCACACACACACACACACACACACACACACACACACACACACACAGTGCAACAATCAATAACGTAGAAGAATGCCAACAACCTTTTCTCACTCTCGCTCTTTTACACACACACACACACACACACACACACACACAAATACAAATGCTGGTAAACACACACACTTACTGTATGTAACACCATCTCACTCACTCTCACACACACACACACACACACACACACACACACACACACACACACACACAGAGTGTATGATATAAAACATGCCTGGACATGACTACTCAAGCACTAATAAGTGACAGAACTGATTTCTATCTCAGATGAGATTTGTTTGTTTGTTTATTTGTTTGTTTGTTTATTTGTTTGTTTATTTGTTTCCTTCTAGCTCATAAAATGTATTTTACATTAACGTCTAGCTCCGTAGCAACAACACGTCAAAACATGAATCTGAGCTGAACTCCTGCATCACAGTGGGCGTGGACTGCTTTCTGATTGGTTACAGCAGCATTAAGGGGTGGGACAATTCCACAAATTCGATTCCATGAGCAACAGTGTAACTCACTGCCTGCTAGCTGCATCGATATCAGAATAATATCTGTTTTAAACCCGGGTCTGAGGAGAGTCTCACCAACAACCAGCGTGGGATTGATACAGAAGATCTGCTGCTGAATCCTGAGCTTTAACTACTACAATTTTACTAAAACATTCAGAACTGAGGCACAGTGCTGACATCAGTCACAAGCTTTCTCATTCATTCAAAGTGGGCGGGGCTACCCAAGAACCAATCAGAATGAAGTATCTGCTTAAGTAGACTCTTTTACCCTACATCTCTCACCTCCACACTCTCACCACCAGACTATCACTTCCACACCATCACTTCCACACCCTCACCCTCAACTACAGTCCCTCAGCTTCACTCCACACCCTCGCCTCCACACCCTCACCACCACACCTTCACTTCCAAATCCTCACCCTCAACTACAGTCCCTCAGCTTCACCTCCACACCCTCAGCCTCCACACCTCACCCTCATCTCCAGTCCCTCGGCTTCACCTCCACACCCTCGCCTCCACACCCTCATCTCCACACCCTCGCCTCCACACCCTCGCCTCCACACCCTCGCCTCCACACCCTCGCCTCCACACCCTCGCCTCCACACCCTCGCCTCCACACTCTCGCCTCCACACCCTCATCTCCACACTCTCACCTCCACACCCTCACCTCCACACCTCTCACCTCCACACCCTCACCTCCACACTCTCATCCCCACACCCTCATCTCCACCCTCACCTCCACACCCTCACCACCACACCCTCACTTCCAAATCCTCACCCTCATCTCCAGTCCCTCGGCTTCACCTCCACACCCTCGCCTCCACACCCTCGCCTCCACACCCTCGCCTCCACACCCTCACCACCCTCGCCTCCACACCCTCGCCTCCACACCCTCGCCTCCACACCCTCGCCTCCACACACTCGCCTCCACACCCTCGCCTCCACACCCTCGCCTCCACACCCTCGCCTCCACACCCTCGCCTCCACACCCTCACCTTCACACGCATCTTCAGTTATTTAGCACTGTTTTTTTTATTGTAGAAAGTGCTGCTCTGAATCTTTGGCTTGTCTGTTTAACTAAACACTGATATTTTATATTTTTATTCACTGTTTGAGTGATATATATATATTTTTGAGTTTTATTTGTGTTTTGTTTTAAAGGTTTAACATCTGCCCTCAGAGCATCTCTTTAGAATAGTTTTCCCACATCATGTAAGGATGAGTGTGGACGGGAACGTCGGAATTAATCGGCTCTAAAACGTCAGGATCCTGCAGCGGTTTCCTCCGCCTGGGGTTTGGAGCCACGCTTGCCATGTTGATTATTCATTTTCGCCCTTGGCCTGGTCCAGGTGGTCCAGCAGGGGGGCTATGTGCCGAGGAGATCCCTGAAGGAACAGCCTCCTGTTGGCTGAGCAGAGCTTTAGCCTCGGGCAACTAGCTGTATTTTGCGATATATAAACCCGCCTAAACCCATCAGAGGCTGAAAAAAATCTCAGCAAGTCAGCGGTTTAGAAATAGCACGGCGTGTTAGCTGAGATGGTAGCATATAGAGATGTTCCTGAACACACCTCCACTCCCTGAACCTTTAATCCTGTGAGAAGCTGCAGAAACAAGACAACATGGCTTCAGGTGTCAGCGTGAGATCTTTCTGATTCATATCGCCGCAGGCGAACTCGCTACAGACAGACGCCCAGGCTGAGGTGCTCGGAAACACACCCCGCTGCGTGCTAGTGCGTGGTGCAAGAAAGACTTTTTATTAGCTACAAAACAACTCTGGTCTCTGACATGCAAAGAACAGGTTTTAAAGTTTAATCAAACTGCTGCGCTGAATTTTCTTTACAGCAGAGTCTGAATCCACAGAGTACAGGAGAAGGTCAAGCGCTAACACCACAAAAAAAAACCCAACAAGCCAAAGAACACAGCTGTTGCTAACAGAATATCGACAAGTCAGACAGACAGCGGTGTTTAAATTCTTTAAACCAACTTTAACTTTGTTTCTGACGAGAAATAATTTTTGTAATAACCAGCCTGAAATAGAAAAGCTAATCTCGGATAAAGTAGCATGCTCTTTGCTAACGCAGTATTTGATCCTACATGCTTGATCAAATCAATTAACTTTAACTAGGCTAGCATGCTGTAAAGTAGCTAAGTCTAGTTTGCTCAGCCAGACAAGCTAATCTGTGCTAACTTAGCATGTTTTGCTAGTGAGCTAACCTTTTCTAGGCTAGCTTGTAGTACAGAAGACACTTGATTCTTTGCAGAATTATGCTAGCTGAGTTTTTGATAATTCAACACGCTCTGTCAAGTGTGTTAATCTGTGCTAACCTGTGCTAGCCTAGCATGCAGGAGGAGTCTTTGTGCTAGCAGGAGAGCTAAAACCACAATGATTTTTCAAAAAGCCCTTATGTTCTGTAACTCAAAATGATAAAACTACTGTATATGTACACGTGTGGGCGGAGTCTCTGATCTGTAGAGTTGATGTTGCTGATCTCGGCGTAGCCTCCAATGAGTGTCCAACCTTCCGATCTTCCCGTTTACTGAGAACTCAATTACAGTCCAAAGGAGCTGAACTCAGCAGAAACACAACAGCAGCACAGCGTAAGTGAGCCTCAAAAAAAAACAAAAAAACCCGACATCCCGCTGCTGACTGCTGACTCCTGACGTCTGTGGTTTAGCTTCAGGAGACTGGAACCAAAGCAGGAGCTGAAGTGAATTTAAAATCCTATTAAACCTGGATGAGTTTTAATATCTCTTAGTCTCCTCTTCAGTATTCAGAGTCGAAGAACAAAAGGGGGAAGAAGAAGAAGAAGAAGAAGAAAAGTTAGAAGAAGAAGTGGAAAAAGAAGAGAAAGAGGGAGATGAAGAGGAGGAGGAAGAAGAAGAAGAAGTATAAAAAAACAAGAACAAGAGAAAAAAGTAGAAGAAGAGGAAGAAGAAGAGGAAATAGTAGAAGTAGAAGTAGAAAAAGAAGAAGAGGAAGAAAAAGAAGAGGAAGTAGAAGAAGAAGAAAAAGAAGAAGAAGAAGAGAAAGAAGAGGAAGAAGAAAAACAGAAGAAGAAGAAGAAGTAGTAGAAAAAAGAACAATAACAAGAGAAAGAAGAAGAAGAAGAAGAAAAGGAAGAAAAGGAAGAAGAGGAAGAAGAAGAAGAAGAAGAGGAAGTAGAAGAAGAAGAAGAAGAAGAAGAAGAAGAAGAAGAAGAAGAAAAGGAAGAAAAATAAGAAGAGGAAGTAGAAGACAAAGAGGAAAAAAACAGAAGAAGAAGAAGAAGAGGAATAAGAAGAAGGAAGTAGAGGTGAAGAAGGAATTTGAAGAATAGAAGAAGGAGAACTACTGTTACATCAAGAAGAAGAAGAAGCAGAAGCAAAAGAAGAAAAGGAAGAAGTAGAAAAAGAAGAAGAAGATGAAGAGCAGGAAGAAGAAGAAGAAGAAGAAGAAGAAGAAAAAGAAGAAGAAGAAGAAGAGGAGGAGGAAGAAGAAGAAGAAGAAGACTTCAGGAATCTGGGTGATTCACTTATTCAGGTGTGAAATCTTGGCCGCTTTATCACGTTTACGTAGAGGAAAAGGGGCGGGGCTTCCATGTGCCGACGCTGGATGAGAAAACATTTCCAAGATGGCCGCCGACACTCTGGTGGACGAGACGTATTGCAAACATCTTTTAAATGAACTCACTCACACTGCATGACTTACTTTTCAACATTTTGTGAAATCTGAGTGTAGTCGATTGCTAAAGTCACCTGACGCCATTTGCCATCGAGCGGGAAACGCCTTCTACTTCCTGTTTTAGTCAAATCTTTAGTGTTCCGTGTGAGACGATACAACACTTCTAACATTAGACACTCGATTGTGCAGTGCGCAGTGTGAGTGTGTAGTGTGTAGAGAAAGGGGCGGTCCTTATCGAAGAGTGAATGCTTGGTGCTGATTGGATGAGGTGTGTCACATGACTTCTAAGCTAGCCTTCTACTGAAATTTAAGGTTTACTTTTAACGCTCCTCAATCCCCTCTGGTTCCGACGTTGTATCACTGGATTAGTTTTCATGTGGATGGAGAGATATATGTTCTGTGGACGATGGGGAGAGGTAAAAAATATCTACATTTTTAGCGAAATGACATACTCTGCAGCCAATCAGCTAATTTTTAGTTCCGCTGCCTTTGCATGTTTAGCTTGTTTTCTCGTTCTGCGCATTGAGTCCACCGCACACCACCAATCAGCAGATAGAGAACCGCGGACGGAGAGAACCGCGGACGGAGAGAACCGAGCGGCTCATCAATATGCGGCCCGGGGCCTCTGGCCTCACGTCAAATTATAAGCCACAAAAACCTCCCCGCATCTACAGAAGCCAATGCAGCCATAATCAAAAATCAATAATCAGCGAGAGATTATGATAACGAGACGCTCGGCCACAGGAAACCATCTGCAGCACAAAGAAAAGTTACACAATAAATGAGCGTGTCTTTCTCAAACGCCTAAAACTCCTGCTTTAAGGCTCAGATGACAAAGTCGGCGATGAAACGGATCGATGACCACAAGAAGGGAAGGAAGAAGTTTCCATCGGAAAACTCCGGAAGTGAAGACGCGTGTCGGCGAGTGGCGCTTTCTCTCAGCGAGGCGTCTTCATGTATGCAGGGAATTTTGGTTGCTCTGTAATTCCTTTACGCTGGTCCGGGAATCATGAAAACCCTCCGCCTTCCTTTCCTTCAGGACACCGGGCTTTAATCTGGAATATTGATAATTGATTTAATTACCTGTCCCAGGTCTGACTTCCAGAGCAGAGTGGAAAATGGGATTTCCACAAATGACTCCATTTTCTAAATAATCCTCCTCCGTGGCGAGGAGCTCTCGGGCTGATGAGAAAGAGCCCGGCGTTACGATGAGCCCTACATCTGAGCTTCTTAAAAGGAGGCACCCAAGCGTCCAGGCAGGAGATGAATATCAGCGTGGTTGGAATGATCCCGGCAAATTCCAGCCCGGCGCAGATCTATACGGAAAACGGTGCTGGGCGTAAAAGAGTTATGAGCTGCTGAAGAATGGGATAGGGTTCACTAAACCCCTGAAAATGAAAATGGACTCTCCTGTTAATGATCCATTGATTATTGACTCACGCTGGAAAGAAGGTCTCCATCTCCCTACCTCTTCATCGCTCATTGTCTTCATCGCTAATGCGTTTTTTTTTCACCAACCTATGACCAGAAGCTTCTCGACCTCCTCTCGGGTGTCACCTTGTAGAACACTAGATTTAGCAACTGAAGAATCTTCAGAAAATACTTTACCCTGGTTTGGATTGTGGTGGATTCTGTATATTACTCACATTTATACTCACGTGTAATAAGTCTTCTTAAAGTAAGGAGATGTTTATGTAACATGTATGGACTCCTGATCTCACTCCTGATCCTAATCCTGATCTCACTCCAGATCTCACTTCTGATCTCACTCCTGATCCTAATCCTAATCTCACTCCCGATCTCATTCCTGATCCTAATCCTGATTTCACTCCTGATCTCACTCCTGATCCTAATCCCAATTTCACTCCTGATTTCACTCCTGATCCTAATCCTGATCTTACTCTGATCTCAATCCTGATCTCACTCCTGATCCTAATCCAGATCTCACTCCTGATCCTAATCCTGATCTCACTCCTGATCCTAATCCTGATCCTAATCCTGATCTCACTCCTGATCCTAATCCAGATCTCACTCCTGATCCTAATCCAGATCTCACTCCTGATCCTAATACTGATCTCACTCCTGATCCTAATCCTGATTTCACTCTGGATCCTTCTGCTGATTACACTCCCGATCTCACTCCTGAACCTAATCCCAATCTCACTCTGATTTCATACCTGATTCTAATCCTGATCTTACTCCTGATCCTAATCCAATCTCAATCCAAATCCTTCTGCTGATTACACTCCAGATCTCACTCCTGATCCTAATACTGATCTCACTCCTGATCTTGATTCAGATCTCACTCCTGATCCTAATCCGATCTCAATCCACTCCTAGGGGGGCATGGTAGCTTAGTGGCTTAGTGGTTAGCACGTTTGCCTCACACCTCCAGGGTTGGGGGTTCGATTCCCGCCTCCGCCGTGTGTGTGTGGAGTTTGCGTGTTCTCCCTGTGCCTCGGGGGTTTCCTCCGGGTGCTCTGGTTTCCTCCTACAGTCGAAAAACATGCATGGTAGGTTGATTGGCATCTCTAAATTGTCCGTAGTGTGTGATTGCGTGAGTGAACGAGAGTGTGTGTGTGTGCCCTGTGATGGGTTGGCACTCCGTCCAGGGTGTATCCTGCCTTGATGCCCAATGACGCCTGAGATAGGCACAGGCTCCCCGTGACCCGAGAATAGTTCGGATAAGCGGTAACAATGAATCTCATTCCTGATCTCACTCCTGATCCTAATCCCGATCTCACTCCTGATAGTCTGATCTACTCAGCACTCTGCAGAATGAGCAGGAGGCACTTTATTTAAACAGCGAGCCTTTTTTTTTTTTTTTTTTTTTTGATAAACGGTGTCAGACATGCAGGAGAAACCCAGCAGCAGCGTTTTATTAAATATTGCTTGTAGAATATACAGATGAGTCATTTTTTATTCGGGACTGTAAAATGTAATTCTACAAAAAGACCCTCGCTGCTGGCTTTTGTAGTGGGAACTAAAAAGGTGTCCCAATAAATGACAGGAGTGATTTCTCTCTCTCTCTCTCTCTCTCTCTCTCTCTCTCTCTCTCTCTCTCTCTCTTTCTCTCTTTTTTTGTCTGCCTCTCTTTCTCTCTCTCTTTCTCTATCTCTCTCTCTGTCTCTCTGTCTCTCTTTCCCTCTCCCTCTTTCTGTCTCTCTCTCTCTCTCTCTCTCTCTCTTTTGTCTCTCTCACTGTCTCTCTCTCTCTGTCTCTCTCTCTTTCTTTCTCTCTCTCTCTCTCGCTCTCTCTCTCTCTGTTTATCTTTCTCTCAGTCTCTCTCTCTTGCTCTCTCTCTCTATCTCTCTCACTGTCTCTCTGTTTGTCTCTGTCTGTCTCTCTCTCTCTTTCTCTCAGTCTCTCTCTCGCTCTTTTCTCTCTGTCTCTCTCACTGTCTCTCTGTTTGTCTCTGTCTGTCTCTCTCTCTCTAGAATGAATCTGC
>JAUCMX010000004.1:2295615-2298115 GCA_033459395.1 Hemibagrus guttatus
CCCCCACTGCCTATTTTTTCAAATAATTGTTCAACAGCTTTCTTCTGGACAAGCACCAGGGATAGACGGACTACCCACTGATTTCTATAAAACATTTTGGACAGTTATAGGCAGAGACTTCTTTGATACAGTTGAGGAATTTTACAAGGTAAAAAAGCTTCCCCAAAGTTGTTAGCGTGCTGCAATCTCCTTACTTCCAAAAAAGGGAGCCTCAGGAACTGGAGACCAGATTACAAAGTCATCTCCAAATGTCTCGCCAATAGACTGAAGAACTCTCTAGACACTTTAACACACAGAAGTCAGTCCTACTGTGTACCCCAAAAGGTCTATTTATGATAGCTTGTTTTTAATGCAAGACATCCTAGATTACTCCGAAGTATACGGAGTCGATGTGGGTGTCCTCTCTCTCGACCAGGAGAAAGCTTTTGACCGAGTAGACCATCAGTATTTATTCAAAGCCCTTGAATGTTACGGCTTCGGCGAATATTTCCTCTCGTGGATTAAAATCCTGTACACAAACGCTTCTTGCATGATTCAAGTTGGAGGAGGACTGAACACACCAATCATGATGAAGAGAGGGATCAGACAGGGCTGTCCAATGTCTGGTCAGTTGTACAGTCTCGTGATAGAACCCCTGCTGTGTTTGCTAAGAAAAAACCTCACTGGACTGTTTATCAGGGGAAGCAGGGCACCTGAAACTATCAAACTCTCAGCGTATGCAGATGACATCACAGTCATAATCAAGACACAGGAAGACATCCAAGCTACACAAAGAGCTCTGAAAACATATGAAAGAGCCTCATCGGCCAGACTAAACTGGCAAAAAAACCGAAGCACTGTGGTCAGGATTTAGAGGGAACCCGCCTGATCTCCCAGAAAACATCCAGCGGGGAACAACCGGAATAAAATGTTTGGGAGTGTACCTTGGAAAAAATGAGTTCAAGATGAAAAACTGGGATGGAATAACAGAGAAAGTTAATGCTAAACTGGCCAAATGGAGATGGGCGTTACCCCAGCTATCTTACAGAGGAAGAGTTTTGATCGTCAACAACATCATTGCATCAATGTTGTGGCACATGTTCACAGTCTTAGATCCACCAAAAGACCTAATTGATGAGATCTAGAGAACTCTTGTCAACTTCTTTTGGTCAGGACAACGCTGGCTGAGAGCTGCAGCTCTTTACCTTCCAGTTCAGGAAGGAGGACAGGGATTAATCCACATACCATCCAGAGTGGCAGCCTTTCGTTTACAAGCAGCACAACATCTTCTGTACCACGAACACCACCGGTGGACAGATGTGGCACACGCCCTGCTGAGGAAGACTGAGGAATGAGCCTGGACAAACACCTGTTCACCCTATCTTTAACGAGAGCAGACAGGGAAGGACTCACATCCTTCTACAAAGGTGTACTTCAAACATGGAAGACCCTGTCCTCTCTAAAAGAACGGGACACACCTGACCAGTGGCTGTTTGAAAAACCTTTGTTTTTAATCCGCTCATCACCACAGAGATGCTGCGCTCAGTCACCATAAGATCTGCACTGGAAGAGGCTGGATTCCTCAAAATACGCCACCTGAGAAAAGGCTCGGACTGGATAACGGCTGAGGAGCTAGCCGGCTTAATAAGGTTGAATCAACACGCCTGGCTCAACCTTTTTTCGATGACCTGGAAGCTGCTCTACCAGCTGCAACAAGAACATTCTTGAAAGATAATCCAGTTAAAAGTTTCTGACCTTTCCAGAGATTCGAGTCTCTCTGAAGAAGGAAGGATGGCAAGAGAACACTGGAAAACTACTGACTATGACCATTCCAGAATTAGGAACGTTCAGCACTGTGGGTAAAAAAAGCTCTCTACAGAGTGTGTGTCAAAACACTAAACTATCACCAACCTAAAGAGGTCAGAAGCACCAAATGGACAGAGGTGCTGGATCCAGGCTCTTCTCCAAAAGGTAGCTGGAGATCCCAGTACAAAAAGACCCATTGAAAAAAAGGTGGGAGATCTACAGTGGAGAATTGTACATGGGATATTAGCTACAGACCAGCAGCTCACTCTCTCACTCTCTCTCTCTCTCTCTCTCTGTCTCTCTCACTCTCTCTCTCCTCTCTCCGTCCTCTCTCTCTCTCTCTCTCCTCTCTCTCCTCTCTCTCTCTCTCTCTCTCTTCTCTCTCTTTCTGTCACTCTCTCTCTCTCTCTCTCTCCCTGTCTCTCTCTGTCTCTCTCTCTCTCTGTCTGTCTGTCTCTCTCTATCTCCCTGTCTGCTCTATTGCTCTCTCTCTCTCTCTTCTTTCTCTCTCTCTCTCTCTCTCTCTCTCTCTCCTCTCTCTTCTCTCTGTCTTTCTCTCTCTTTCTGTCACTCTCTCTCTCTCTCTCTCTCTCTCTCCCTGTCTCTCTCTGTCTCTCGCTGTCTGTCTCTCTGTCTCTCTCTCTCTCTGTCTGTCTGTCTCTCTCTACCTCCCTGTCTGGCTCTATTGCTCTCTCTCTCTCTCTGTCTTTCTCTC
>JAUCMX010000004.1:2303115-2305615 GCA_033459395.1 Hemibagrus guttatus
TTAGAGTAGAGCTGATAAAGATTTCTACACCGTCTGAACAACAACATCATTAACAACAAGAACAACAACAAAAACACACAACATAATCAACAACAACAATAACACAGCAACAACAACATCATCAACAACAATAACACAACAACAACATAATCAACAACAACAACAATAACACAGCAACAACATAATCAACAACAAGAATAACAACAAAACAACAACAACATCAACAACAATAACACAACAACAACATAATCAACAACAACAACAATAACACAGCAACAACATAATCAACAACAAGAATAACAACAAAACAACAACAACATCAAGAACAACAACAAGACAACAATAACAACAGAATAACAAGAACACAACAACATAATCAACAACTACAATAATAGCAACAACAATGATAATAAATACAACAACAATAAAAACAACAATAACAATCAACAGCAACAAAAACAATAATAACAATGACAACATCAACAACAACAATGATAACAACAATAACAATAACATCATATAATAATTCATTGTCTACCGCTTATCCTAACTACTCTCGGGTCACGGGGAGCCTGTGACTATATCAGGCGTCATAGGGCATCAAGGCAGGATACACCCTGGACGGAGTGCCAACCCATCGCAGGGCACACACACACACACACACACACTCATTCACTCACACAATCACACACTACAGACAATTTAGAGATGCCAATCAACCTACACTGCATGTCTTTGGACTGGGGGAGGAAACCGGAGTACCCGGAGGAAACCCCCGAGGCACAGGGAGAACATGCAAACTCCACACACCCCGGCGGAGGCAGGAATTGAACCCCCAACTCTGGAGGTGTGAGGCAAACGTGCTAACCACTAAGCCACCGTGTCCCCCTAATAATAATAATAATAATAATAATAATAATAATAATAATAATAATAATAATAATAATAATAATAATAATAATAATAATAATAATAATAATAATAAATACTGATCACAGGTCAGTTGTGAAGTTCTCATACACACCACAGTGACACTTCATATACTTTATCCATTTACAGTTACATCTCTTTGAGTTAATAAGGCAAAAAACGCAGCTTGTTACCATAGGAACCGCAAAGAAGCATCAACTCCTATGTCCTTAAGATGTCAGGAGTTTAACAGTTCCAGTTTCACCTCTGACTGTTACACAAGCCAACGCTCCCGATGTTTATGTTCAGTTAATGAATTAGTTGTTGCTATGGTAAAAATAACATTTTATATTTAGAACAATTAATAAAAAGCTAGAACAACACTAATCACCAATCAGTATGGAGAATCCAACAGCCCTGGGATTCAGAATGCAATAATAACACAAGTGACAATCAATGTAACTGTAAATGGATAAAATGTACATGCCACTATGATATGAAAATAAGGCAAGGTGTAATCGCTGATAAATCAGTGACCCATCATCCCGCCACCACGCCACCACGCCACCACACCACCACACCACGCCACCACGCCACCACGCCCCCACAGCACCACAGCACCACAGCACCACAGCACCCCACCACCACACCACCCCACCACCACACCATCACACCACCACACCACCCCACCACCCCAGCAACCCCCACCACACCACCACACACCATCACACCACCACACCACCACACCACCACACCCCCACACACCACACCACCCCACCACCCCACCACCACACCATCACACCACCACACCACCCCACCACCCCACCCCACACCACCCCACCACCCCACCATCACAACCCCCACACCACCACACCACCACAACCCCCACAACCCCCACACCCCACAACCCCCACACCACCACACCCCCACAACCCCCACAACCCCCACACCACCACAGCACCACACCACCACACCACCACACCCCCACACCACCACACCACCACACACCACACCACCACACCCCCACACCACCACACCACCCCACCACCCCACCACCACACCACCACACCACCACACCATCACACCACCACACCATCACACCACCACAACATCACACCACCACAGCATCACAGCATCACAACATCACACCACCACACCACCACACCATCACACCACCACACCACCACACCACCACAGCATCACAGCATCCCCCACACCACCACACCACCACACCACCACACCACCACAGCATCACAGCATCACAACATCACACAATGACACCATCACACCACCACACCACCACACCACCACAGCATCACAGCATCACAACATCACACCACCACACCACCACACCACCACACCACCACACCATCACACCACCACACCACCACACCACCACACCACCACAGCATCACAACATCACACCACCACACCACCACACCACCACACCACCACAGCACCACAGCATCACAAAATCACACCACCACACCACCACACCACCACACCACCACACCATCACAGCATCACAGCATCACAACATCACACCATCACACCACCACACCATCACACCACCACACCACCACACCACCAC